>JABFPT010003193.1:0-15435 GCA_022817245.1 Nixonia krombeini
TATAGACCCCTCCGACAATTAGGAGCGGAGATATTGAAGAAAGAAGAGAAAAAATAGTGGGTTTCGAGGCACTATCTACAGAATTTCTAAGTTTTCTCTCCATAACTTCCCTTTACTCGAGGATTTCAAAGTAAACGAGACAACATCTTATTTCGCGAATTGAGACCTATCTAGTGAGCCAAAACATGTCGATCGGAACCAATAATATGGCACTTAATTGCTGTTATTCTGCCATTAGTCCGGTTTTACCCCCGTCATTTTTCGATTTGTCGCCAAAAAAAGGCACTTCCAGTTGAAAACGCCACGAATGTTACACACCACAGACTTCTCACGACAGCGCGCGTCATATGGTGTGAAAAACTCAAGAAAAAATTTTCTTTTGATCATCGAAAAAAAGTTGTGCCAACGTCGAAGGTGTATCTCGCATATATTACTCTTTGATAAGTTGTCGCGCCCTAGATAGACGTGTCGTCTATTCACATCCACCATTCGAATGCCAAACGAAGCATTTCGGTCAATCCTCGTATCGAAGGCATCCTCGCGTTCAATCGGCGAGAAAATTCGATGGAATCACGGTGGAACAGCATCGTCGACACGACCGCGAAAAGCCGTAGGAAAGGTAGGGCAGAGGGAAGGAAGAATAGTGCCGAGCAAACGTGGCACACGTGTAGTCAGCGCGGTCGAATGAGGCTCGTAGCTCGACCAATCGCGAGCTTCGTCGTGGTCACCCAGCGCTATTAATCCCCGAGGATTTGCCGCGAAGAGTTTTTGTGCTCGCGCGGATCCGAAGCTGGAGTGGCGCTGCGGTCGGTGGGCTGCGGTTTGATTTATCTCACACCGCTTCTCACGCAACCGCGATAACTCACCGGCCCTTAATTTCTATTTTTCACGTCCTTCGCCGCATCGTGCGCATCTCTACTCTACCTTCCCCGCATCCTCCTCTTCCTCAGCATCCCTCGCTCCTTTTCGTCGCTTTGCTCATTCTTAATCCACGCGCTTTCCTCCCTTTCTCCCCCCTCCCCTTTCCCCTACAGCCCTGTCAGCATGTAGAAATAGATCAACGTCCGATAACGAAAACTATCGATTACCGAGCACTGCTCTATCGGTTTAATTAATCGCCTTCGAATTACTCGATAACTTACACATTTGGGACGAGGCTGACCGAGGAGAGGCATAGACAAAAATAATCCGGACACGAACATCTTATTAAAATACCGTTCGGGACGTAAAAACGGTTACGAATGTCTCGATTTCTATCACGGGCGTATAATTACGACGCGGTCATAGTTTTCCTGCATAATATGCTGGAATGGGAATAATTAAGGGAAAAATATACGACCGTTTATGAATCGGCCGTGAAGCCGCATGCGGCGAAGCGGTTTGCGCTCGTTCGGCGCGTTTCGCTGGAAAATATGAGAAGCCGACGTGCGGCTGTGTGTCGGTGGGTGGAGCGTGTGAGATACTTTGTACCGGTGTTGGTACACGTGGGAAGCGGCGGAGTTGACGCGCGTGTATCGGAGCGGGAACGAGCAAATGACGAGGCGATGACGATGTTCTCTCGTTGACCGTTACAGAGAAATGGATAACGAGCCGCGGCTATTTCAGGCAGCTTATTACGCCGACGAGGAATTATTATCGATCACGATGCCCCTCATCGCAATCGACCGCTTTCTATCTTTCACCAGCCATCGTTCTCCTTTTGCCGCCTTTTCGATCGCCCGTTCTCGTTATAAGTTACGCGTTCGTTGTACAAACAAGCTCGCGTTTCAATCAACCCGGAAAATTGATTTATTTTGATTGTTTGTAATCTTCCGTGATCGCCTATTTTTTAATAAAGAAAGAGGCGTCGTTTCATCAACCTCGTAATAAAGCGAAAAAGAAAACTCACGATGAAGAAAAATGAGAAGAATCCGTTCGCCAGTTATGATTCCATTACGGAGTGAAATCGGTGCCCGATTTCGATCTACGTCGTGCCCGTCGATAACGAAGTGTGACAGATGAAACCTTAGCAGAAGATCGGCATCGCGCGTAAATGAAATCTGGCGGAGGGTGGAGCCTGGCGTGCAGGGTGTGGCCCCCGAAGAAGCCTCGGAGGGTAGTTGTAGTCTTTGCGGGAAATGTGGTAGGGGCCGAAAACGATGTAGGTTAAGTTCTAAGTCCACTGTGTGGTAGAGTGAGAGGTTGCCACGGACGAGAGATGGCTTCAATACGAGACAGCTGGCGCCTCGCACGCGGATTATCGATGTTTCCGCTCGATGTAACAGCTTGGGTTCGTATTCGCCGTTATCGTCGAATCGACGATGCCCGCCAGTTCTGTACCGCCGATACGCAGTAAATTTTACGAAGATGAATGCGCAATATCTTTTCCCAAAAAGTTGCTTTAGCCGAGCTCGCGTACCCTTGACAGATTCTTTTGAATCGAGTGGATTACTGTTGAGAAAAGAGGTTGATCATTGCAGGCAAGGATGTGCTCTTCATGGAAAACGATTTCTCGAAAGATAGTACAGTGTTTGAGGTGTTTCCGAAATCGTAGACCCGACAAAGTCGGAATGGATTTCCGGACCGGAACCGAAATCCTACTTTACGCAACAACTCGACATCTGTCTCGTGCTGTTTTTAGGGACAATTAAAGCGCACTGCCTTTGGGCAATGGGCGTTCAAGTTGCGGAGTTGGATGCGTGGCAATAAGCAGCTATACAGAGGTGATTACAAGTGTCGGGGGCGAGAAATCGTGTCAGTGCTGGCAGAGAAGACGGCTCTTCAAAGGGAAGACACGAAAACGGCTCAAAAGAGCTCTGTGACGTGAATGCGGAGACGCGCGTGTCCTGCCAGCGGGACGCGCCTCACCCGGGCGACAACGAAAAGGGCTCGAACGAACGAAAACACGGCTACCGACCATGTTTTCGTGGACGCGACCACGCGACACAATAAGCCGACAGGGCTTAATGACAAACTGGCGGACTCAAAAGAACCGGCATTCGCTTCTCTTCTTCCATCCTCCTCCAGCCCGCGAGTCAACCGATCTTTTACCGATCGCTATCCATATAACTATCTCTATCTCCGTCTTCCAGCTCGCTCTTCTCGCAATAGTCGAACGTAGCGTCTTCTAAAGTCACCGACGCACAATGACGAGAGGGGGACCATTATGCGCGGCTGGACACATCCAGCAGCTGCACCTCTAGATACAAATTATCGAACGCCGATCCTTCTCTTTCGCTTGCGAGGAAAAAGCGGAAATCACTTCCACGCGGGACGCTGCGGCCGCGCGCTCTTGCCGCTTCCTAGAGACGACGCAAGAAATTCAAAATGGCAGGTAGAGCTAACGAGCCGCCTTCTTATGGCAGCGGCGGACGAGCACAGAGCCGTCGGCGTCTTCTTCTTCTTCTTCGCGCGGACGCTCGGCATTGCAGCGGTGCAAGATGACTGTTGCAGCGTGCCATTGTCGCGGCACGGCCGACGAGTGTCCGTGTATGTCCGATCGCCGATGTCGCGCAGTTTCGACGAGGCCGGTCGAGTGTCGCGGAAAGAAACGTCTTCTTACGATCGATTCCGCAAATAATGCTCCGTTTATTTTCTCACGGATACGATGATTTTGGAGCGAAACTCCCGCTGTCTATTCTTCGCGAACGTGTTACATCTTTATCGTACCGTGACGTCTTTTTTTTAGGAGACGAGAATCGTTTTTTGCTCAATATTTACTTCACCATTATTTGGACAGGTTTAATCGAAAAATCATATATTTTATGGAATGAAACGTTGGACGGTTGCCCCGAACTTTTTGCTCGCGCTTAATATTCGTGGACGCTGGGACTCCGTTAAAGCGTGCTGAAGTCATTAAAATCCGGTGATCTTGAAACATTCGATATCGTTTTTATTGCTCGGTCTCAACTGTATCGTTAATACCGCACACGCGTGGAATACAAAAGGAAGGCTCATTTTCGGAGTTAATTAACCGCGCACAAGCGCCCGTGCGTATTTATTTACGAAAAAACATGCGTTATTTACATTCTACTTTTTTCAAACACGTTCGTTATTGAATTGATTTCTACGGCTGAATAATACCACACTGGTGTAATACACCACTATTATGGGAAGGAACTAAGTCGTCTTACAACTGACGGCGTTCCACAGCGGTTCGTTTCTAGATGTTTTCTAAACCAATCTTGTTCTGTCGAAATAAATTACTCTCGGAGTCAGAATAGAACGAACATTCCCCAGTGATCTCGATAGACAATAATTTTTTTATCGTTAATGTACCTCTTTGTAAATTTTTATAATCAGCGAGGTGAAGATTTCAAAATTAAGAACTTCAATTCTTGAGAACGTTTTGGATGTTTTGTTCAAAGACAAAGTTTTCGAGGTATGTCTCAACAGGAAACAAAGTTGTCGTCCTACGATTTCCTTCAAAAAATATATATTTAACTTCGCACAGACATTTTACGTATTCAGGGCGCGATAAAACATGCACAAAGTATCACATACATAGGGAAGGAGTTTTTTCTGAGTACTTTCCCCCGACAAGGAACACTGCCTAGAATTGTAAAGCATGTGCATACGTTAAAATACACGAATTTCTTAGAAAAAGCGTGAAGGTAAAAAGCTGTTTCGATTTACGAGACAGCCCCAAGAAGACAAAGTAAATTACCGCAAATCAATAATGTTCTCCATAACCGAATTGTTTCCAAATGTCGATTCTGCCGCGTTATATGCGACTCTAAGAGCGCAATAGTTCTTGTTGTTGTTGTTAGAATAAACAGCGCAATGAAAATGACGCTGCAACAGCGGCGAAAGTTCGCGCGAGAGTTTCGGTCTCAATTGAAATTTCGCCGGGCCGTGAAAGGAGGAGTTGCGCGCTGCCGACGGTAAGGACCGCGCGGAGGATCGTGGTCCGAAGAACATAATTTACGCGGAGAAAGGGCGGGTAGCGACAGCATTAGTGGCTAAGTGGTGCCTTACGTTATCCTATCCGGCGGCGGGTTCGCGCTGGTATGCACCGTCTCGGATAGATTCTTATCTGTAGCCGGCACCCGCCGCACGGGACACCGAGACAGCCAACCAGATTACGATCATCGTATTCCCATGGCACCTTCTATGAACGCTAGCGCGCGCCACCGCCAAAGTCGTCCTGGTTCCTTGTTGCGACGCGCCATCGCCATTTCGCGGGAACAAAGGCACTCGCGGGATTTGCCGGGACGGGCATAAACTACGAAGATAATGGATCGCTCGGCCTCGACTCCAATAATTGACACCGCGCAGTACCGCGATTCCGATCACGCCGCTCGAAAGTATCCGCTCAGATATGAATATCCGATGCGGGCTCGCGTGACTGCGTCGACCGCCACATTTGAATGTGGCCGCGGAGACAATTCGATTATTTATGGCCGCTTGGCCGCGCCGGGAAAGGTGGATGGATGTAACAATGAAATTGTTATAGCCGATTTTGTACGCGAACTCGGCCTTTTTTACGGGGCTTCTGGAAAGTCGGCGTTGTTTCGCGCCGGCGCTGCGTAGGACGGCGGTAATCGGAAGCCGTTTCCTCGACGACGCGTTCGTCCGTAGGGGCGAAACAGCGCGTGATCGCCATGTGTATATAATCGTCATCGTAACGCCGTTGATGTCGAATTCGTTCGGGTGCGACTGGTCGGCGGAAAGGCGGCCGCTCGATTAATTAACCGCAAAATGTCCGGCTGCGCGTACTCCGTCTCCCCGAGCCACCATTTTATTGCTGTGTTCCCGCCGGAGTGGTTCAACGTCGTGTAAGCAGTCGGTCGTAAAGCAAAGATAAGTCGCCGCCTACCAAAGAGATGCTCGCCGAAACGGCAGCTGCTGCCGGCTGATACTGCAGTGCCAAAAGGAGGCAGGAAAGGATAAATCCACCGGATTAGATCGCCCGAGCTTCAAGGCCTTACAACTCTTTCGCAGCTCTTTCCCCGTTTCCGTCGCTTGAAAACGGGTTTTCACGCGCGACTCGTTCAAACGTAACGACATGATTAATGTTATCGGCCGACAATAATAATAATAATTGAACAAAAAAAAATGTCCTCTGTTTGTCCAAACTTCTAATCGAAATTCTCCGTCTGCGTAATGAAGTTATTAATCCAGTTTTCCTCGTGATTCGGCCTTTATCTCCAATCGACGTGGTAATAGTGATTAAGCGGCCGGCTGGTTCGATATGAAATGATATCATATTTCCGCCCCAAGTAAATACTACTATTATATAAATTACATCGTTCCACCTTGTGGCTCCGTGCCTGTGTTTCTACGATTCATTATGAATTCCCTGGCGCAGTCTCACGCCGATAAAATGGCTGAAAAACGCCGCTCGTTAAATCATAGTTGCCGGCGCCGCGTGTCCCTTTTTCCTTTTTTCGTCGAGTAATAAACGATCGCGACGCGGGAAGCCACTCGGCCGCGGGGCGGGTCCGCTGGAAAACCGGCCGAAAAGTATCGGTGAACGTCGAAACGAAGTGAGAAATGACGCGGCAGGCGCGCTTATCGCGGTATGGGCGACTCGTGTTTTTCCGTCCCCTCGGTTCCGATCGGCTCCTAATCGCAGCGTGAGGCCGCGATGTACTCCCAGATAGCGTGCTCTTAACGAAGGAGGCGAAGCAGTGGCGTTTCGCGAAGACGTCGCCCGTCGCTGATATGCGGACGTGATCATTGCGCACGGCCGATCGTCGTTTAAGTATTTTAAGATACGAGCCGACGCGTCGCCGACGACGGGTTCGCCGGTACGCCGTTCGCGGACGTTTCAATAGATTCGCCATAATTGCCGCGGCTCGGAAAAAGCACTCCTTATCGTCCGCAATCAATTAGAGCGAATCAGGCACGCCCCTCCCCCCGTGGCTGTTATTTTTACCCGTGTAATTAAACCGGTAATCACGCGGTGGAATTCGCGCTGCCTCGGAGACAATTCAAGAGCGAAGCGAGGCTTGCCAATCGCGCCGGCGAAGCCGATCCGCCAAATATGGCCGTCTCCGTGGCTCTCGGGTCATGAAGTCTTTATACTTTCTGCCATCAACCGCGTCGTGCCCCGCGCTCTTTTCTCTTCCCTACCCTCGCCGCGCGCTCGGACGAGCTCCCGAAGAATGCAGTCGCGTATGGCCGCCTCGCATGAAATAGTAGCGTCCACCGAGGATGGAAATTGCCGCGAGATCCAGTCCGATGAAACTAATTGCGTAACCACGCACGCCTGATCGAATTAACCGTAGAGCCACGTGTTTCCATTCCCCCTTTACGTTTCTTTTTTCTTCGATTAATTTCGCGAGATAAAGCACGGCTTTCGGCGTAAACATCTCTTTTCAAAAAAGAGAAAAGGCTGCGTTACACGAGCCAGCTCCGCGTTTCGATGGTTATTCGAACCGGGCAATTTATCCGGCGAGAAGCGTTGAGCATATAATAATGCAATTATGCGCGGTCCGTACGCCATCGGCACGATCTTATTAGCAGGCAATATTTTAATCGCAAATAAGCCTTAATGACCGCACGATTCGGGTGCCGGCAGCTGCAACGCCGCCGAGAGGATAAGTTCACACGATGGTCGTGCACGAATTATGCGGAACAAAATGGTCCAGGAGAAAATGGCTTCTCCTTCGACCGGACGAGCCGAAGGGCGTAGAGGGGGGAAGCCGCTTCCGCGCGATACCGCGTTTCGGCATCCTCGCGAGTGGATGGCGCGAAACGTGCACGCGGCAAACGGCGATGGTGGGCTTACGGAGAGCGGCGAGCGGGGATACAGGAATGATTACGGATGGCAGCGGGTACCGTTCAATTCAGATAATGAAATGACTTGATCCCGCCGCTTCTGCCATTCGCTTCTCGCATCGCATCGTCGCCATCCGCTGCCGTTGAAACCGCTGCTACATTCCCCGCGGAACAAATAAGCGTAATCAGGAGTAGATCATTTGTGTCGCGAGGCATTCCAGCCGCCGTGGGAACGATCGCGCGTTTTCAAGGCGACGGGAACATTTAAATGACTGGACATGGTCGAGCGGAGAAAAGTTTGCCAACGTTTGATAATTAGCAGCGAGCCTCGTCCTCTCCCGACCATGAATCTCCGCGTTTTTCACATTCCTGTTTCAATCGCGCACTCGCAGAAAACCAACAACTGAATTTTTCATCGTTTCCTGGAACCCGTTGACGAAATCCTAGTTTGCGTCGCCGCCCGACAAAAACTTCCGTGGGCCTGACGAGCGGCGCGAAAGTGGCCGTAAAAATTCCAAACGGCGCTAATTTCGCGACATCAATCGTAAAAGTGTATCTCTATTTCTAATCGCGATCGTAAATCACGGTGTAAAAACCACCTCTCCTAGTTGTCACCGGCGATGTAAGGAGCGAATAAATATCCAGGAACGTCCGCATGTTGCTGCACGTCGATGGCAACAACCGCGCAATAAAAGTGTCCATTACGGCGACACGCGCGCATCCGGAGATACCCGAATCAAGCTGCCGTTCTCGTAAAAAGGAATCGCGGTAATCTTAATAACGCGAATTCCGGTGTCGCGAAGAGCGCTAATTCACCTCTGAACTGGATCCCGCTCCCTTACATCGCCGACTCGAGACTACCGATGTAGTCGGTATGTCGCGGCGGGACGAACGTTGACCATTTGCGGGTGATAAGAGCAAGCGAGAAAATCGCGTGCGAGTCTGCGGTGTTAGGTTTAAGTGGAAATTCGGCGCTTCGTTATCTCGCGGAGGGAAAGAAGTTCTGGAGGAAGAGGGCGGGAGGGGGTAAGAAGTAAGTAAGAAAGGAGAGGAAATCGGCGAAGAACGGCGATCTAAGCAGGGCCGGCCACGCAGCTACGTCTTTCTTTTACGTTCCTCGCGAGCCGAGCCGTGCGGCCGTCCCTCTCGCCTGCCCTTCGCTCCTGGCCCGGCTCCCCTCGTCTTCATCCCGTTCCTCTTCCCCCGGTCCGTATATTCCCTCCTCCACGCTGCGAACGATCCGCCAGAGCCGCGCCGCTGGCGGCACAGAAAAAAGGCGGCCCTAAAAGAACTTCATATTTTTTATGCTCTGACAGCGACTTGGGTGGTCCAAAATGGCCGCCAATGATATAACGTAGTAACCGGGCGAACACGCGTTGAGGAAAGATCGACCGCGCTACACGCCAGTCCGTGTCCCGCGTGACGCTTTGTGCTCCGCTGCCTTTGTACTCCGATTGTAATTGAATCATTAACGCCGAAGTGAAAGAAGACCGTTTGATGATGTTTTATCCAGTGCCGTCGCAAAGCCTGGCTTTTTTACGTTTTCACGATCTTGACAGATGCGTTTATCGTTGACGGGAATATATTAATAAACTCACGTGACCGTCGTCGATACGGATCGCCGTGACGCGTTTGGTAGTATCCAATCGCGTTTCGAGCGCGTGTTGCCTCGTCCCGTTTTCATCACTCCTTTGTTCGACACGGCACCTCGCGTGAAGCACGTTTTCTCTCCGTACGCACGCCGTTAATGAAACATTCGTTTTCGATCGCTTCGATCTCGTACGAGGGAAATTTCAGCGCTCCGGTAGATTGACAAACATCTGAAACGGTTTCCGAACGGTGGAAACGAGGGTCGACGATCAACGCGATCTCGTTAATTACCGAAGAATGGTAACGGCTATTGTTGTTCGGGCTGATATATTTTGCAAGCCGTTTTAATGAGGCCGTTCGTTCGAGTTATTGTCAAAAGAAGTGTTGCATGCATGCGGCTTGTTACGCGCACATGTAGACGCACGTGAATACGTACGTGTACCGCACACGTCATTATCCGGATTCTCATAGTATGTAATTACGGTCGACCGATGTCTTTTAGCCCTTCCGCCTCTCGCGGCATCCGGATCTCGGTCACGTATACAGGCCACCGTCAACATCCTTTATTTGACTATGCGTAACCGCGCGGTTTCACGTTACGATCTCGCACATCTGCATTAAACGAGCGCTGCTCGTTCGAGTAAAAATCGACCGGTTGAAGGAAACAACCGCCTTTCCATCTCTCGTCCATTTCTGTTCCATCCCTACCGAACCTCGTGAAAACTGTGTGCAAAATATTCCTCTTTTTCAAGGCGATGATTGTCGGTAAACGTCAAATACAAGCTCGTCGCTGCATCGCAAACATATTCAAATTTCTCGCGTAATGACAGGCGGCTGTGCGCGGGAATAAATCACGTTTGGACTGACAAAAGTCCTCTAATTAATCACGATTCCCCGCAACGCTAATGCGAACGTTGCACCGGATGAGTAATGAACGCGGCTCGTTAACGACAAACTACGCGCCGGTAGGGCCACGCGAAATTAACACTCGTTTAGTATATTTCATTCGGTCGTAAGCAGATCGTGCGTGATTACACCTGGGATTATTAGTCGTGGAAGGAGCGACGTTATTGACAACCCTGAGTACAAAAAGTCGTCGAGCTGTCTGTTCTAATTGTAAACAAGTCCGGGCGGTTCGATCGCTGGGTCTGCGAATCCCGCGGTGCGCGAAATGAATATGCATGGGGATCGGGAAAAATCCGGAACAAATTACCGACGTGACTTCCGGTGGCTTTGGCGAGCTTTATAGAACGTGATGGATCTATAAATTATGGTTGATAATTACCACTCGAAGATCATGTGGGCAATGCGTCCGCGCTCGCATCGCCGATGGAAAAGCCCGAAGGGACGTTGCGATCTTGGTAATGGCAACAAATCATCTAAGACACGCTAATTACGCGACGCATTACGCTTGACGCGGTCGAGGTGTTAATAGTTGCTGGCGTCGTTAAAGGAAGTGGACGTATTAATTTCGTATCTGCCGTAATGAAAACTACGCGTATGTGCTCCCGATCTCTCGATAACGTCGCTCGAGCAGATTTCTGCCCGATACGAAAGCAACGCGATTCGACAGCGATGATCCGAATTCGATCATTCGTCCGGATAAACGTTTGTCGAAATTTCGGTCGTCGCGGGAACCATGACTGAATTGCTGAAGAGGAATGTCAGTCGGTGAAGAGAACTCATTTTATGTCAAGATTACATAAAATCTTGTTCAGAGTGCGTTCAACGCTTCTAAGCGTGACGCAGAAACGTTGTTGCGAGGAACTAACCTTCAAATATGTTTTTCTTCTAAACATCACATTACCATGATTAATTTACACAAGGAACTTCGTTTGAGTCGTTCTTCCTTCTCGTAATTTTATTGCACATATAAAACGTTCCAAATCTCTTCATATTTTTCATATGGGGGATCATTTCGGTCTAAAAATATTTAAGAGGGAAGTGAATATCATTTAGGAATGAGAGATTCTTTTTTTTGTAAGAAAAAGAAACGTTCTTAATTAAAACTTGAACCAAGAAAATCCGCAACGTTTCGTTTCTCCGTAAATGATATAAAAATGCCGCGTTCTCGACTACGAGCTCGAAAAAACGTGAACGCCGTTGCAAAACGATTGATTCCGACTGGTGTAATTAGCGTCTCTCGCGAAATGCCGAGATTTGACGGCGACGTTTCTTGAAAGTAGCTTATTACCGCAGAGCGGAATGTCTTTGTTTGAATAACGAGATGGCATTTGGTTGGTTAGAAGCGGCGAGGGTAACGAGCATTCGTGGCAAACAATGAAAGCCGATCATTAAGCTGCGAGTTTGCCGACGAGCCTGTGATTATTTATTTGATTTATTCAGATATTCAAAAATATATATCACCAAGCGAAATAAGCCGTGCATTAAAAGTGACGCGTGTGACAAAATACATAAATTACAATCAGAATAACGGTTCGGGGTGCACGCGGTGTGTAGATACAGGCTCGTAAAACATACCGTTGAAGTTTCCGTGTCTCGTAAAATTTCAGGATTCTTTCCGAATTTGCATTTCTAAGGAGGAGAATGCAGATTACCGCAATTTCGTGGCCAAAGAATATCTCCATTTAAATGATTCATCTAAATTTCATAGCTTTTTCGCAGCACTGCCGTATCCCTCCGCGTCCGTCGCTCTTACTCACCGACTTACTCCTTCCCTTTATTGCTTTCGATCGAAATCAAAGTCAATTAATTTCGACCATCGACCATCGTTTATACGACGGGCCAAATGAATTCTAATAATTAGCAATGTTCCTGGAAGCGTGTCGCAATGCGGGTTTCGAGAACCGCCGTGTAACGGCCTGGCTTGGGAAATATTAGTGAAAAATGGTTGCATCTACGGTATTAACTTCGGAAAGAAACCTCGAGCGGAAGTACAGCGCGGTCTTTCAATAGCGGATAATTATATCATCCGGCTCGATCATTAGACTCGAGAAATCCACTTTGCGAAATAAGTTTCCGTGGAAATCAAGCGTGTCCTTCGCCCGGCGGACAGAGCTACCATTTGCGGCAGTTCGCTAATTCCCCGCCCTTGGTGTTTTACGACCCGCCGGACCTTTCACGGCGATATTTATATCCGACGGGAGAAAAATCTCTAGGTGTACCGAAACCAATTCCCAGTTCTTTCGTTATGACCGTCGTCGGCGGGGCAACGAAATTATTGGAGCAGCGGTGAGAAAGAAAGGTGGAGCGACGCTCCTGCCTCGGGAACATGGCTTCCAATGATTCCACACGCGTCATCCTGCACTCGCTTTCCCATCTCCGGCCAATCAAACTCGTCCGATTGTTTAAACAAACATTAGTACAATTGACGCGTTTCATTTCCATTAGGTGTAAAGCAACGAAAACAAATCGACTGCGACCGTCGATCGCAGTTGATATACGACGGTCGAAAATAATTGTATATTTTAATGACAACGATGTTATTACGCCTTGTCAAAATATTTGATTGATCAGCGAGTTTTGTTTCTGTCATGGTAGCTACGTTGAAACAAAATGCCGAGTTGGAGAGATTTCACGGTCGTCGAGCACAGACTGAAATGTCGATCGGCCCCCAACGATCGCCTGACAGCAAAGACGTATGTCAGGACATTGGACGACACGTATACGCTTCCATATGCTTGCACGCATATGCGCTGGCGGCTGCCAGTGCGTTTGTAAATGCTTCGCACGTCGTCGCGCCATCCTGCATTTTCAGACATCTTTATATCATAGCTTTGCCCACGAATGTACATCGCACGTTTTGTCATGCTCCAGGTACGACCCACGGTCGAGGAATTGCCGCTCGTTGTTGCCCCGGAGAATTTCCTCGTTTCTTCATTCATAAGATCCGTCTCTTTATGCATCGGCTGCTCTCGCTATTTTCCACTTCAGTATTAACCACACGCGACGGAAAGATCCGAGCTGTATAAATGGGAAATGTTGTGGGCCGAATACGAAGCGATCTTTGAAGTACGCAGCGTCGAGTAAAAGTCTCGGTTGACATACAGTGGCACCAGTTACCGTTGAGAAAACATCGCTCTGTACTCGAGTAACGCATGAAATTCATGAAACAAAGATTCGAGCGTTACAAACTTCAAAGACATCTCTGAAGTTTTGTTTCAACGGAATTTCCCGTGTCGGCACGACGAAACGTTTCACGTAATTCTCTTCCAGACGCAGGCTAAAACTTTATTACAATCGCGAAAAAATTGCCAGGCATTGATTTCCAACCTTCCCCGTTGAACAACTTTAATGGTGGAAACAATAGTCAATAAATATCGCAGCGTTGGAATGTCCATGTGTTTGCTGGCACCGTGGCTCTTCATTTTTTACTCCTCTAACAAACTGGTGTAAACAGCGTTTTCATCGTGAGAATTTATATCGGTTGCATTAATTAATGGCGAAAGCAACACCGGGATACCGGCGTATAAAAACACAGCCGACATTTGCCAACAAACAATGTCCATTTGCGCGTGGTTCGGTGAACAATTTGCCGATGGCTGGATCGTCGTCTCTCATTAGCAACGGGAATAGGCCGATGCTTCCAAGCTGGAATCAATGCGAGGATGTCGCGCTCGTCCCGCGAGTGAAAAGAGCGTGCGAAATCGCGGCGCGCACGACGTCCCGGGCATTATTTTTCTACTGGATCTCCGGCGTGGAAGGCGACCAGCTCGCGACTTGTACACCGTTGCGGACACGAAAAGAGGCTCCCTCGTTAAACAAGAAACTAAACGCTACATTAACGACCACCATTTTTGGATTTCCACGGCGCAGCAAAAGGTCGCGTGCTACGCCGAAGAGCGCGAGGAAGAGGGGGAGGCGCGCGTGCAATTATATACGTGCCATTGGAATAACGCGAGCGCCCTTAACAGACCGGCATCCTTTTCCAACGCGTCGCGCTCTCTCGCCCGGCTGATAAGCGCGTTTTGAGTATTCGTTATTAAGTTGCCGGCAAAAGGATCGCGGATGGAAAGCGGCGTGGTTATTCGATTGTTACGTTCGACAATCATTATCATTCCCCGGCGCCGTTTCAGCGCGGGACATAAGTCGAGCGGACCATTATACCCGGTGCGCGTGTGTGTATACGCATGCTTTGAAATTACATACCCCTATTGGAGGTTTCTCCTCCTCGTTAAACGTCAACCTCTCTTCTTACTCTCCTTCGGTACTTTTTATGACTTTGCATACCACGCAGTTGCGGTGAGATACTCCCGTAACGTTTTTCGGCCATTTTTCAGCCGTTCTTTCCTGTGTACACACGCGTTTTATTACGCCTGATTGCTTATAAACATTACCCTTATCCAAATAAATTATTTAATAGACGCGGCCGCGCGTATTAACCTTGCTGAAAACCCATTCGCCGTTTCGATAAAGCCGCGATTTATGCATCAACCGCAAATTATCCAAAAGAATTATTCGGTACTGTATAAATCGCGTCGTACGTCAATGAATCCGCGCGTGTGGGTCTACCCGTTATGGACTCGGACGTCGTTAAATATGAGGAAAGGTTTATGAAGTGTCATTATCTGGACAAGAGATTTTTGAATAGCCGTGTGGGAAATTGACGATCAATTAATTAGCATAAAATATGATCACAGCAGACGCGGTGGAGCGTTTGCTGTGAATGAAATAACAATCGGTTTGAAAGCGCGAGCGATCGAGCAATATTAATTGCTCGGCGCGTGTATGAGCGTCGGAACGTTGAACGGGCCCGAAAATATCCTCATTTGTGCCCGGGGTATATAGTATGCCAAGAAGAGATCAGCTACGAAAGACGTGCCATGTGGCAGGCGCGAACGGCGTGAGTAATGGCGTCGGGCAATCGCTTCGAGCATTAAACACGAACACGAAAGCTTCTCATCGAGTAATAACGAGCAAGCTATCATCGTCGGAATCATTATTATCGCGGAGGCCCGATCCTCTTGCCTTTGACGGCTGAGCGAAGAGGGGTAATGACAGAATTATACTTAAACCCTGTCTCGATACGCGTCGAGGGACGGAGAGCGTAGAGGCGAAAAAAGAGTGCGTGGAATAAGGAAGAAAAGTGTGCGGATATGACGAGCGTTCGCCGCTGACGGTACAATTTCTTATCGCGGACGTGTATTAAATGCGCCGACGCGGATTGAATTGACACTGTTT
>JABFPT010003197.1:0-15422 GCA_022817245.1 Nixonia krombeini
GTGTGCCTTGCTGCCTGCCAGGAGGATGGTGGTCGCGCCGGATCCGGTGAGGCGGTCTCTGGACCCCCACATTGTCACGCGATATTCTCCAACGGGCTGGCACTCGCATTCGAACACAGGGCGGACGTACGTGTACGAGCGTGGACACGAACTTCTTATCTCTCGCTTCCGCGCTCGCCCGCGCTCCCCCCTCCCCCTCCCCCCTGTGTTCGCTTATTCCATGCGAATTTTATAGGCCAATTGCGGAGACGCCGATCCGACTGTTCTTACGGCGATATCGGGCCACGTGCACTCGCCCCGGTAATAACCTTTGTCGCTCGCCGGAGTTACGTCGGACGTCGGTGTATCCCGCCGTCTAACAGGCGAGAAGCGGATAACTTTCTGGCGGAACGGAATAATGGAAGGACTTTCTACTATCAAATAGATTTATGGATATATAGTCGCCTTACCAGTATGAGGTTTATAACTGCACTCGCATGCTTGTCCTCGTGCTTTATTCATGGCGTCCGTGGACAGGGCCGTGCTTTCGATATTTCACGACCTGCGTCGTGAGTTACTAGACAAATGCAAGTGAAAGACAACCTTCCAGTGATAATAGACGACGGAAAATTGCAGACGACGCTTCGCCAGTTCGATCATTACACGGCTGTCGATCATTTTCAAAGCGGCGGACTAATAAGGGTCTTGCGTTGCCAAGCTGGATTTCCTACCCCTTTTGAACGAATCTCGGTTTAAAAACGGATTGAATTTCAAAAACTGATTTTTTTTTTAGTTTTATCGAATCTCAAGGTTGTCATCATATTCTTGATACCGTTGCTTATCTGTCGTGTCAGTTTTTGTTTGGTTGAGTTTTGTGGACAACTATTTTAACAGTTTGCATTATGGGCGTGTATATACGCTCGTCGTGAAACGTTCTTTGTACATTATGGGACGTATATGTACGCTCGACGTCAAATGGATTTCAGATGTTTAACTTTCTTCGTGGTTTTACAGTCGTATTCAGTACCACCGTCGCGAAATAATTAAGTTGCCGGGTATTGATGTGAAGAAGATAAGAAAAATAGAATGAACTTGGGAGAAGAACAAGACTGAACTATTTTTTAATATTCTCTACGGTTTATAGACCACGTAAATTATGATTAATCCTCTATACGTTAACTTCACGTACTCCATAAAAAAAATTAATAAATTCAATTTCATCTTTCTAACGAAAACTGTATTTTGAACGGAGACTAAAAATGGCTCTCGACTCAATACGTATAATCTTTTCAGCCTACATATCTCGCATTCGTTATGAATTGTGGCACTAATGTATTCAGATATGTCTATTAAAGCGTCACGTCATGTGTTTACATAAGTATAATGTCTCATTAGTTTCTACGCAAACATTTCCAGAGTAAACGTATAGTCTTCCCGAAGGAACAGGAGAAACATATTTAACACCGAATTGAACGTCATATTTTAGTATGACTCAAATGTAACATCAATTAAGACCTCTAACGTTGTTTAATGTGAACCTGTTTCGAGTCCAGTCAACTCGTGATCCTGCATCTGTTATTAGATTCTGGTAATACCTTAATTCCCTTCGAGATAATCAAAGATTTCAATAACGAAAATTACGAAAACATATTTCCTGGAGATGACGCGGAAGACATTATTTTGACGGCCCCTCAACGCGACCGTGACGCGAACACGAGCAACACCTCCGGCTTGTCCATAAGCTCAGAACCGTTTGGGGAACAAACCGGATTAAGAACAAAGTTAAGAGCATTAACTGATGAGATAAAACACGTTCCTCCAGGAAAGATACATATGTCTTTTCGATGCCTCGTCGCGCGATTAATTACCAGTTTCGAAGGCGAGACAAAACGTTATCAATAAATGTGATAAGAATATGGAAGCTGTTATACACGGGCATATTTAACAAAAGACAAGGTTAGTTTGCGTTGGCAACGCGAGATCAGATCGATCGAATAATTTATGCTACTTCGCCAGAGTTTGGTCATCTTGAATCGATGCAATAAGTCACCTGTCCAACGGGTTGCGCGGTGCACACCTCGGGCAAAGATTATCTGCGATCCGGATAAACCGGCCGGACCGAATGACTATCGAAGACCGATGTAAACCGGCGTCTTATCGCGCTTAACCCCTATTTATTTTCGTTCTTGGTAAAGGCAAAAGCGCGTAAGATTCTTCTCCGATGGTTACTTTAAATCTGTGCGATATACGAGAAGTCGTCGCGTAATGTATTGCCGAACGCGCGATCAAATCAAATATCAATGTTTATCAACGCGAGGGCCAGCTCGAACTTCGCGGACTGAAGTTCTTCGCTTCATCGGGGATACCCAAAGATACCCAGCGATATGAAATACACACCTCTCGACATTTCTACCGCGAAAGTCGACATCTTCATCTGTTCATGTAACGAATATCTGTATTTAGAATTAGGTTATGTCATGTTGGATACGATTAAATTTGCACACACTAACGTAATGAATCATTTTTTGACATACGCGTGTAAACACATACATGTTTACATCCGCATAGAAATACACTCTTCAAACGTGATCGTAAAAAATAATTAGATTACACTTATGCGAATATAACGCACGAGAATCCACTTTCTCGTAACAGCTTGAAAAAGAAACGTTTCCTCACAATCTGTCAGTAATCCGTATAATTGACGCAAAATGTGCTTAGTTGCAGACATAAATTGAAGGAAGATACTCTTCGGGCCGGCGTAACGAATTGACTAGTGTTTACCGATCGACGCACAAGAGCAGCTCAAACAATGGCGAATCGTTGTTGGAAAGCGTTAAAATTCAATTTGCCAAAGCCAAACACAATGGTAATGGCGTTGCTCGTCCATTTTCTTCGGACTGCTTATTTTCAAATTAACCTCTCAGGAAACGTTACTCGGCTTATTCTCTACGCGTGCAGCGAAACGCGTGTCCGGCGCGTGTCACCTGTCTGTCACGCTTGCGTGAGTATTACATCGCGGTGAGTGTGCACCTTCGCCGGCCACTTTCGTGAGCGCCTTCCCAGGGAGACATGACCGACTGCCCCCTCAAGACCTGCTGCTGGAGGCCGTGCACGCACGAACACCTTCCAACGTTTGCCAAGAAATGTGTCATGTGGATGCACAAACATACCTGAATTACATCCATCCGAAAACCGCGAAAAAATTATACACCGGTCTTGTACATTAAACGACAGTATAATATTTCAAACGGACCTCTTCACGACTGCGGAGTTAAAATAACGTGGAAACACGCTATTTAACTGCGTGTATTTTAATACGATTTTTCAAGTATGACGATTTTTTTGATTTTTCAGTTGCATCACCCGCATTCCAATTCACCGTCCTTCGTAGATGTGCAAGTGACCGATATTTTGAAAGGACGAAGAGAAGGAGAGTGGACGATTTTCGGGAATAAGGATAATAAAACAATTACAGAATTGCGGTACTGTGTCCCGTGGGAAGAAATAGACTAGTCGTACACGGTTTCTGGAACAGCGCGCGCCCTCTGTTAGAAACCTAAAATTCGCTTATATCTCAATTTTCTGTTCACGCGGAAGTGTAAGTGACTGGTGCATCTGATAAGAAACAGGAAAGAATAGCAAATGTTTATAGAATCAATTCCTACAACCAGGAAATGTGAAATAAGCAATTATGGATTGTTATTAAGTGGTTTTATCCGAAGGTCGCCGAGGTTACGAGTAACAAGAAACTCATTGGCCGTAAAGGAATGTAGAAAAATTGGGGAAAGTGATATCTAATTGGAATTTGCACAAGAGAAAGCTTCAAAGGACCTCATGGATCGGTTGTTTTCAATTTTGCAGATTTAAATGTCATAAATTGCACGGAACGTGGGCTAATTACATCATTCCGTAGACTTTTAACCGAATCCCACTAATTCTAACGTCAGTTAATTATAGCAAGTAGTTACAACTGCGCTTAATCAATGTATTAACCCCATGGTAAAAATTAGGACCTGTTATTACTTTGGTGAGTTTGGTTTATAGACGTCAGCATGAAACGGATACATAACGGACAAGCTATGGCAAATTATTAACCCAAGAGTTTCATTACGTTGTAGTTGCACAAATAATATTAACACTTGCAAAATAATTCAAAGTTTCACATCGCAATATGCAAGTAAATAAAATTAACCTTGATTTAAGATTAGATAAAGTTTAGGTTGGGTTAGGGGAAATGGTGGTTTGAAGAAAAAGGTACCTTTGTCTTTGAGAGTTGAGAGTAATCGGCAGGAGAGTATTGTGAAAGAAATGATACCGCGTTGCGTTATTTGTTATATCGTTCATTCGGTGTTTACCGGGTTTGTAGTTTCAGTTTCAGAAATTGCTTCCGCATCCAGTTGCCACGTATGTCAACTCCACCTGTGTATGCGAGACGATATACGCCCTATTATGGACAGTCGGGTACGAGGATTCACGCATGGGCAAGTGTGCTTCGCCACAGACGGAGACACCACGCATGGGACTACCCCGTCTTGGGGGTTGCAGGTGCAGGAGGTCTCTCCTTGGCGGGGCGGATTCATGGTTGCGTGATTACAGATCCGGGCAGGTTGCACCGGCACCGAGCACCTATTTCGGATGTTTCTTGGTCGGTGTGGTACACATTGTACGAATATCGGAAGACCAACATATGCGAAGGAACTATGCATCGGCGGCTTCCGTGACTCCGCAGTGCCACCCCGCGGATAAGTCTTAGTGGTCGCAGGTGGCGGTGCACCTTAAACCGACGTTCCTTCGGTCTTCGCAATGCGGTTCGTTTCGCAACACTGTCAAGTGGCTTCCTCGCGCAAGCTGCACTCCTCAGCAGGAAATGATCAATTTCTCAGCTACCGTTTCCATAAGTACAAGGGAAATTTGAACTATTTGAACGTCGAACAGTTTCGTAACCCGTGACAGAATTATCCGCCAATACTATCAAACTATAGAAATCTTTCGTTACTTTCACATTTCATGTTTTCCCGTTTTTTTTTTCTACTTATTTTCCCAGTTTCAATTGATTAACTTTTTTTTTAGGTTTACTTATCCGCAGTTAGCAGTATACGTAAATAAAACATAGTAGCGAAATGTTCGTTTCTATCAGCGAAAACAACGAAGTGAGATAATTTGACAATTACACATTTCTTTTTCTAACGACTGTCCCAAAATCTTTTCCTCGCTGGGAAATATCGAACCCTGTTGTGTTTCCCATAAATTTCGTACGGTACAACAGGGCGTAGACTCGGGGACGGTAATTCTCAATTCAAATTCAAAACACACTGTCGCCATTACCATGGCAACAATGGCTAAAAACAACGGCGAAAGAGGCGCACCGTCAAACGGTGTGTAATAGAATCGCATGAGTGCGTCAAGTCACGTAAGAATTTGTATAACTGGAAAGGGGTTGTCACGGTAGATGCATAAACGCGTGCGTTGGCACGCGCAAGGCAGGTGCTTTGCTGCAGTATGGTGCAAAGAGCTACCCGCACGATTTCCAAAGATAACAAGTGACATCCATAATTATTGTGGTCTGCACTAATATACATTCTTTGCTTCTTTCCAGTATTTTCTCCTCACGATCCACCGCTATTCACGCCATTTTCCGCCTTTCCCAACCGTACACGAAAAATCATGATTGATGAAACAACGACGTCCCTTTCCCCCGTAAATGACGGAAAGGAAATTATTTCCCTTTTGCCAAAGGCAATGAGTGTAGTTTACGTTCGAGTAATTAACGCGTAAATGTATTAATCATTTTGGGACGAAAGTCCCGAATGATGCACAGAAGGTGGCATGGTTTATGTTGTGACAGTTGTTCCGGCGAGGAGCGGGTTCACGCGTATAAATAATAGGACGCAGCTTGATCATCCTTTTAACGACCATAGGCCGTTCCAACGGGTTTACGTGGCGGAGTAAAGCTATGGTCGCGTGGCAGCCACGCGCGCAATCGCGATGACAACTTCCGGCCGAAGGCTAAAAGTCACATTCTGCTGGGTGCAACAGCAGTTCCTGCATGTTTATTTAAACAGGCATACATTAATGCTATTTTATATGCAAATAGTTGGAACTGCTTAAATATCGAGTTAGAATTATTTAGTAAGGTTGGAACGAAATTGAGTAATCGTTATAAACACTATGCAGAATTTTACAGATACATATATATATAATGCAATTTTTTTTTAAATAAATTTTTGTGCACTTGACGAATATAATACATTTTTCAGAAATATCTGACGAAAAACTGACGTCTTCCCTGAAAAACTGAAGAAGAAATGTAATTTTCAATTTGCAAATTCAGTGTTTGTTCCGAAAGTTACTCTAACGCTGGTATTAAATAAAGGATGATCTTTGCAGAGAACAGTTAATTATTATCACGCGTTACATATAACGTTTTCTGCGCTATGCTACGAGTATGATAAACGTTAACGTATATCGTGCGCGAGGCACCAGGCGGACAAGTCGTGCGTATGTTCCACGCAGGGGCTCAGCGCGCAGTTACTCTCCGGGTGTTTCATAAACAAAAAGCGCGGCTTTTAATATACAATGAGAGCGAGAAAGGAATAAGTGCAGGTAAATAAAAGAGGCTTTTTCGCGGTAAGGGGAACTGCTGAGCGCACAGGGACGAATGGTAAATCAAGCGGGAGATTGAGATGCAAATGCAGCCTCGCACGGTGAGACGTATAGGAGAAGAAAGGGATAAAGAGAGAATGATGAGAGGACGAAGGGAAAAGGCCGGCGCGATAACTGTGCAATTCGTGCAATTAACATTTATAATGTCTCCATCCGCGACGTTGACAGCGGCCGCTGGCTCGCATAAAATGTGAAATTTAACGCCGATAATTTAATGGGCTCGCAATTATGTGCGTTCGCGTGAGAGGCTGCGCGAGCGTTGGAGCGAGATGGAGCGACGCCGGGGTAGTCGGAGGGAAGGAGAGATGACGAGCACGCGAACCGGAGAGCGGGACGGAAGGTACTCAAGGCAAAAATAACTTTATTGAATTTAGCGCGCGTACGCATGCCAAATTCGCAATAATTCATGCGCCACTTCTGTGCGCGTGTGCTGCGCTATCGCGAGCGAAATCTCCACGACCCACGTTTGCTCATACACTGCCGCGTCATAAATTAGCATTTTCCTCCGCGCGCTCTCGCATCGCCGCGGCCACTCGCGCCGATCGAATCTGTCACCGCTCGATAAGCTACCGAAATGGAATCGAAGCCGAACCGAAACGACCTTTTTTGGGGCTGGCGCGAGAGAACGCTCGGATTAATCGGATGTTACATTTGCGCCGGGAAAGTCTTATAAGGTGGTTGGCCCAATTGTTGGCCCACTGGGAGGAATTTAATTAAAGGAGCATGATACCGTAATTAGCGGGCGAATGTTAGCAAGCCCGAGATTCTCGAATGTGTTTCAACAAGTAAAGGACAAGTGGGTGTTGGGTGGGGATGGGGTTACGTACTATTCAACGGGCAAATCGCGGACTTTTTCAATGCAAAGGTAACATCGTAACACGCATAACCTGTACAAAGTTTAAATGTAAATTTAGAATAACGCGCGAGTTTTGCAGTTTGAATAACGTAACTTACACTGGCCAGTGTCATAAATGTCACTTTTGGTACTCGATGAGTGTTAATTATTAGAATAATACTTGATTTTGGTACGGAAATATGTAAACTATTTTATATGTATCGGTCGTTAACAATATTGCTCGTAAAATCATAAGAAGTGACATTTTTTTAAGTTTTAATAATTTTATAACAACGTTGCGGATATTTTATTTAAAAACTATTGGAAAGTATTCTTAGCAAAATGAGTGCTTTCACGAAGCAATCGATCGATTCTGACATTTTCGTTAAATAAATACATTCTATTCTTAAAATGATTTTGATACGTATACGAACTACCGTTTTAAAATTTTTCTAAAATTATTTTTATAACTATCTATAAATGGAAAAAAGATCTTAAATCTTGCATAATTTGGAGGTGACGTTTGTACAATTAGTTTATCGTGCCAGGGCGGACCTAACGATTTTTTAAGCAATAGTTGACAACGATTTGATCGAACGTTGAAGCGAGCTGTACAGTTATACACCTTGACATGTGGTTTATTGCGGAAACGCATTGCCTAAACGATGACAAAGGCTCGACTGTCATATGGGTAAAAGTACTCTTTCGAAAGTGTGAAAATTCTTTTATCACCTTCTTTGTACTTTTTACAAGAATATTCAAAATTATACAAGCCTCTCAACACAACAGATTCGGAACTGGCGAATAATCAGCAAGTAATGAGCAAATGATTGCATTGTGGAGTCTTTAAAGTGATACAAAATGCAATCATCATTATGATTGACGTCAACAATAAAACGATATTCGTTCTTCGTCTCGGTAAAAGGCAATACTTACCTTTTTGAAATGCATTATTTGGAATGCTGTCAGGCATCATCTACGTGTCACGAAGTAATGCAAACGTGTTTAAAGTTGTTGCAAAGTATTGAAATTATTCTTCACAAACAATTATACAATCAAGCCTTAATGTAATCTTAAATTTATTTTTTTTTTTAATTTATTTTCCCATTCTTTCTAATTATGGCATAATGATTAATGTAATCTTTTCACATTATCAAGTTAGTTTACATTTGACTAATATCTGATATAGAACAACTATTCTGAGTATAACTGAAATTCCTACAAATGTCCAAATCAAATATCTATTTCGGATAGAAAAATGATTTTTTGCCTTATAAGAATAAATACACATGAATAATGCTATTAAAGTTTATCTCGTATATCGCAAAACGGTGCATTGTTATGTGAATTTTTGTAAAAACCGATCAATGGATCAAAAATGAGGACCACCAGTGCGAGTCGATGCATCCTGTCATTTGTCATCCTTTTTGTCACGCACCCACTAGATTCAATGAGATCTCATCAAAAATCAATCTCAAGGAAATCCACAATCAATGGAAAAATAGTTTCCAGTGATAACATCGTCGTATTTTAATAAACTAATTCAATGGTTTGGTGGGTTAAATGGGTGACCAACGAAGACCACATTATTGTTATGAAAAATGACCTATGACATTATTTTGAACAACTTTGGCACAAATCGAAGTTCTCAAGAAAAACCAATCAAAAAGCCCCGCAAGAACCGGGCTTTCATTTTTTCTCGGAATTTCATTCTTCGGAACGTCATCCATGTTTAATTGGTAACGGTAAGTGCCGTCACTGTCGCCATATGCCGTAATCGTCCGGGTAAACTTACGACGAAAGAAGAGGCCGGAATTGTCAGTAGCTCGATCGTTATTACGGTTCTCGGTGAACTGTACACCAAAGCTGCTTAAATTTCCGTGCTGGCAAATTGAAATGCTCGGCCCACATCGCGATATTGCTGGTGGAACCAAATTTAATAAGACACCCGCTGGGTATCCATTTACCATGCTAATATCAGCTAGCATCGGTAACGCTACCTCCACCTGACTCGCTGGAGAAGCTGGAAAAGGGCTGCGGCTGAGCCAGACCCAGTGAAGGGAAGAGGGCCCGGGCGGAGGACTCGTTGTAGCCCATAATATTATGGCATTGCCCACCGCGGGGCCGTAAAGGCCATCGCGTCGGGGTCTTTAGTGGCAAATTGGTTATGCGAACGCTTTACGACACGGCGCGTTGGCATTAGCCAAAGAAATTACATAAATTATGTTTAACGTTACTCCGAATGACAATGCCCGAAACTGAATATTGCGGAGGGAAGTATCTCGAGAGACGGGCCGTAAAACGAAATTAAAAGTCCGAATTTTGCGACGGGACATAACGCACTGTTCCTCCTCGATCAATTATACCTTTACACCCAGCGCCGTCTGCCGGCGCCTTTCATAAGCAGTTCCCGGTACAGCGTTTATTCGCGCGAACGCGGAAGGCCGACCGTGGAAGCCTGCCTCGGCACGCGATTCGCCGTCAAAACGATCGTAATTGCGTGGATAATTGTAAAAGTTTATTATTTCGAAATGTAGGTAGTCGCTGCACGAAGCGCAACACGCCGCTGGCCAATTCCTTTTTACGAGGTGCAATCTCGCGTTTCATCGCTCTTACCTCCGTGGCCGCTTGCCTACTCGTAAACGACGGTGCCGTTGGGAGATGAGAAATCGTGTGGAGGAACATTTTTATTAGAGTCGGCGGAGTGCCCCGCGGGTGGCCGCTACGTGCCCGCCACGGGAAGGACCAATCGAGATGTCTAATGCCACCAAAATGTAACACTGTCACAAAGCGTTTGATATATGACGATGCTGGATGCGGACGGTGACAAAAGTATGGTAGTTTAATAGGTGGATGGGTAGACCGGTGTCGAGGACAGGTCTCTATGATTGTACGAGAGATGCGACGGGAAACGATGCGGGCGGAATAAGAACGGCAACCTGCAGGTGGAGGAATGCCGTTACAAGTTGCCATACCGATGGTTCAGAAATGAGCACATGCTTATCATTCGTTCGGTAAATAGTATTTTCAGTTTCAATACTTCCTTTCCTTTTCAACGAGTCTGATGGAAGAGACGTCTCAATTCCCCAGGATGGCATTTTATTGTCTGGTTAAGTTGGGTCTGCCGCACATATTTATCCTTCGTACGGTAAACAGCGCTTTCATCTTCAATATTTCTTTCGCTTTTCAACGAAATCAATAAGAAAGACATTTCAATTTTCAGGGAATAGCTTCTTGTTGTCGGCTCCAGTTAAGTTAGCTTGGGTAAAGTAAGATAAACTGCGGCAACTTGGTCGCAACCTCGATTTACCTTTTACAATAGTAGTTTTCAAGTTGTCTTTTTTACTTTCTTCTCCTTCTTTTTAACGACGATTTAAACGGTTCACGGGTAAGATTCGTTACTGCCACTTTTACTTTCTGATTTTCCCCGCGGCAATATTTGCGTTGCATCTCGCATGCCATTCCTTTGATCGTAGTTTGGGTCAGGTCGACGTGGAATTAGCATACTCTCAGAATCGAACGAGGCACCGGGATGTCTCCATCACTCGTGAAATGGATACCCTTTTGTACCGCGTTCTCCTTTCGAGATTTGTTTATGCCCGTCGAAGACGTACAACTGACTCGAACGTGGCCGCCGCCGCAGAGGATGAGGCGAGGTAGGTGAGCCGCGTGTAGGCGTTTTAGGTGGATATTATTGACCGGATACTCGTCTTATAGCAATACCGACTCGTCGTTCACGGTCTGCCAGAGAATCTTTACGCTCGCATCTTTATGCCTTTGAGCGAGAGTAACTCTTGCCAAGTGGCATTATGGACCGTTGACACTCGCAAGGACTGCCAACACCAGTAGCCGTGAAATTAATTACTCTGATGTCCGTGATAAGATCGTGAATATATTAAACAACGCTGAAAACGAACCTACAGGTGAGACTGACGAAAAATGCCGAGAGATGATGCGCAACCTTGTCGAATTAGAAACTGCCAACTGGCGGGGAAAATGTAACTAATAAAAACGTATTTCACAAATGTAAGATAGATTTAAAAAGCGTTACAGTAAAATTAATTTCACAATGTACCATTTGATTTGCAAAGGTATTAAATTGTTTTTCCAGGTGGGAATATTGAAAAAAATGTACTTTTGACACAGAGTGCTCGGTCGGTAAAACAGATTTTTGAGAACCTAACGAAACTTTCGTTTTTGTAACGAGTGTGCGGCATTATTGTAACGCTTACTATTTCTAGATAGGTTCGGAGGATTAATTTACAACACGACCCGTTACACCACTTCTAAATTACGTAAAAGATCTATACAGATCATTTTTGCAGTAAATCATACAGGAAACTATTAACCTCAGAAGCAAAGCTACGCGACTCGCGTTTCGATCTATTGTTGCTTTACGATAATTAGGTAGAAGTTTAGCCCGTGCATTATTTCGATAATTACAAAATATATAAATCAACCACTAATAAGTATCTACAGTTAGTTCGCCTTATCGGCCACTATTCTGCAAATCATCGCACGCCAATTCATTTTCCATAAAATACTTTTATGCTTGAAACCGATAAATCGGCCGTAAAAAGGCACATTCTGAAGTACCGTTTAAAATTCAATTCGACCTCTGGGTAATTTTGCAGAACTCGGTACGTGGCTAAAAAATAAGAAAGAGAAAAAATGGGATTGAAACGAGGACACGTTTTTGCAGCAGACGAATCTTTCGAATCATCCGAAATGTGCATAACAAGTGCGGCGTAACAAGATTAACATGCGATTTATTTCAGTGCAACTCCCGATACGTAGTTTACTTTTTCTTGGCCGCCATCTCTACAGTAAAACCCCACCCACAAGCAGAAAGTCCAATTAGAGACGACTACCCGTCCGAGATAATTGGCGAACACTTGCACGAGGACGTAACTCAATCGGTAGCTTCTCTCCTGATCTCCCTTTCATTGCGTCTCCGTCTTCTATCTATCGTCCTTTCGCGCACGCGCTGCACCTTCCGCTCTTTTGACTCCTCTGCACTTTCGCTGGCTTTGCGGCCTCTGCAAGCGCGTGCACGGACCGCAACACCCACAGAAAACACCGACGGCTGCGCTTCCTCCGGATACCACACCACTTTTGCTTAAGTATACTCAGACGCGAACTATGCACGCGTACGAATGTTCGCAATTGGTCTGCAGACGGGAAAAATGTTGTTAAGATAAACGTGTCTGTAATGTTGTTTTCCGTTTTTTTTATTATTTGATATAAATAAAGGCTTTGGACACTGTTGCGCTCGACATGATGTAAAATGAGGTGAAACGTCGTTTTAATAGTCGTTTTAATTTATTTGATATAATTGATATAATTTGTGTACAATAATGTGAGTTTTTAAACTATCCTTCAACACAACCTCAGAGTATCTTCTTCGAGTCTGAACTGACGGACCTTAAGCTGAGAAAACCATTTAGCACGCATTAGACTCTGGTACAGAAGTAACAATAGAGATTGTGACAAAGCCCTGAGATAAATCATACCATTCGGTAGCTGAGAATCTATGCTAGTGTATATACCAGAAGTAATAACACGTTACGACGTAAGTCAAGTTAGGATCTAGCGTTTGTTTAATCAACGACCAGTACCTCTTAAATTCACTTAGCCAGTACTTCTTCATACACTGCGTTATCTCTAGCTACTCATTCAATAGGCTTCTCTACCGTTTAACTACCAGAACCAACCAGTTGTTCCTCTTCGTAACTCATGCTCGGTTAACAACTAATTACTTCGAACTCCAGCTAATCAACTACGGTTAACTTGATGAAAATCTAGGTGACTTCCATTTCTAACGATTCTCAGTACCAACAATTTTTCGATTTCGTTATCTTATACAATCCTTTTTTGTCCTTGTAGCTGAACAGCTTTACCTCATATTTCACGGCTGTTCCCGAGGGCTGATTTTCTTCAAAGATTACGCAACCCTCGAGAGCGCGTCAGAAATCAGAAAAAGTCTGCGTTATTTACAATGCCTCTTAAAGCGCGGGAAAAATATGTTTCGAGTTCCTTTTCGCAGCTTCGACTTTTTTGTTATTTCGACGATGCCATGTAACGAGATCGCAAACTGAAACGAAGTAGGAGGCGCATTGGACGCACGATTTATCGCATCGAGGCAGAACCAATTCTCTGGTTTTTGCCATGACTGAATTATCGCTATTGGCACGTTACATATGTACTCGTGTACGTATAAGTATGTGCCTACTCGTGAAAAATACGTGCGCAAAGCAACTTTGCAAAGGTTGAGTTAATACGATGCGACGGTTGAAGGATCTCCAACCTGAGGAGCAAGAGTAACTCGACTCGACTGAATTATTGCTAAGTGAACATCGAACTTTGACCAAGATCCACTACGTGTGTACTCCAACTCCTCGAATACGTTTTACGCATTTCCATCGGCAATTAGAGCGCGAGGCATTTTTTGTTCATACTTTACGCAAATTTTCAAACCGGGTAGTCAAGAAGCAGTTTTATGAGGGATGAAGATGGCTGGTAAGAAAATGGAAGACTTTTGTGAACACTGTGTTTCTACGAAATAAGTATCAGGTGAATAGGTTATGTTCACAGAAATATCTGGAGCAATTCCCTTTTGGCGAATCTGATTATCGTCATTAATTCACATGTTCTAGAGAAATGATAAAACTCGGGCGGTCATTGATTCGTTTAATTTGCGTTGAGAAACGAAAAACGGATCTATTTTCTCCAAACGAAGAACCCCGTTGAAATCGAGGGTCAAATTTTGATTTTCCCAGACTACAATCTGTAATATATTACGTTTGGTATTATTCGCATTGAATGAACTTGTCTACGATTTCCTTTCAAATCTTCGACGAAGGATTAAGCTCTATCGCGACTGGCGCAATCAAATGGTAATCTTCGACAAATTCAAATCTATGTCGTTCTTCGACATGCGCATACTTAATGTCAAACGGATCCGACGATTTCCATGGCCCTGTACTCTCGCGAAAGCTAGTCACGAATTGAGCGGAATAATACTCGCATAGCTGTGTATCGAGCGGGACATGTTCGTGTAATAGTTTTGCAGATTCGACTCGTGCAACCAGATTGCTATAGATACTTATTATATGTCGATGAATAATGAACTCTTCTATTTCCATGTGGCTGGGCACGACGCAGGGCAGGAACGCTGAGAAGAGCGGACGCGGCTTGCTTCCAAGATGTCCCGTGCATTTTATTACTCTGGTTTCGTGCGGCGCCTTTTAACGGTGACTCGACCTACTCGAGTCCGGAAGTACCTTGGCAAAAAGGTAATGCCATTTCACGTAAAAACCGCACTTGACTCACGATCTACGCCAATGTCCAGAGTTACGTAACCAGATCCCTTAGTATCGTTCGACGTGGACATTTCGAAAGTTACAACAACATTTCGTCTAGACAAAATGTCTCAAGGCTTTTCGCTGGCCGTGTTTGCGTTTCGCGGAGTATTTATCTTGGGTCAATTAGCGTAGTGACGTAGCAAATGATGATGATAACAGGCCGGAGTTATAAAATCTGATCGGCAAGATAAACGACGGTAACGAACATTTGCTCTAATATGCATACTTATCTTGAAATATTTATTGGATCAAGGTTTGTACATAATATTATGACGCGAAACTCGTTTTTGTCCGTCGACAAAAATATTCAATGGGTGAAAATCCACGCGAAAGCCGTCAGCCAGTCGACGCGCGAGTGTTGAATGTTTAAAGGACTGCAATTTTTATGGCACTATAATTCACCTGCGTTTTTTTACCGACGGAAATATATATATATATATAGCGGTATTTTAATAACACTTCAAGCTACTGAGCGAGCGTATCAGATACGCGCCACCTACGGTTGAATCGATCATGAGAAAATGGTCAATTTAAGCACTTGATAAGTAATTGACACTACTTAAAATATTTCCATCCGT
>JABFPT010003201.1:0-15396 GCA_022817245.1 Nixonia krombeini
AATTTGACAGTTTTCGTCCCATAACTCATCTCCATTGAGGAATTTCAAAATGACCAAAATACCGTTTTGTTCCGCGCATCAAGACCAATCCAACGAGCCATAGCACGTCGATCTAAACCAATAACACAAGTTTTAATTACGGTTAATGCATCGCTAGTTTGAATTTTGGAAAAATGTCGAAAAATCAACTTCGACTTATAGCATTGAGTTATACACCATTGGATAGATCTCGCGACGCACATCAAGAAAAACCCCCCATATAGACCATTCCGAGCATTAGGAGCGGAGATATTGGGGAAAAAAGAACAATTGAGGTGGTGGTCGTGGGGGGGGGGGGGGGATTTATCGGACTTCTAATTTTCCGCTTTATAACTCTTCCCCGTTTGAGGATTTCAAACCGAACAAGGCGACTTCTTATTTTCCTTGGCTATACCGAAGACCCGTGGCGTGTTAATTGGAACAAATGATCGGCTGGGGGAAATCCCTTTCGTACGCACGGTTGCAAAATCTCCTGTTAAATCATGCTGACGCAGATCAACGATTGCCTGTGGAACGACGCAGCAGATTATCTGATTAATATTCATGGAGACGTCACCAGCGCTAGCCCGAATTCGGGCAACACAAGTTCTTATTTGCCGCGCGTGAAAAGGTCGCAACGACGGCAACAAGACGGCACATCGCGTTTTTTCGAGTTGAGCTGCGCCGAAGGCGCCTTTCTCACGTTACAGAGAGCGAGGATTGCCGCCATTCATTAAATTTCTCGGACTGCCTTACCGGTAGCCGTGAATTCCCCCTCCCCCGGTTACCTTACCCCTCCGATGGTTATTGTCCCGTCCGTCCTCCCCCAGCTCTTCGACCCATGCGCCCCCTCTCGCTTTCTGTCCCATGCGCCCTCCGACGCTTCATTATCCCTTCCCCCTCTCTCCCTTCACACGCCGCTCTCCCCTCCACGGCTCCCTTCGCTGCTCCCCGTCCCACCCCGAGCTCCTGAATGTTCTCTTGTTCTTTCCTCCTGCGAACCTTCTCCCCTCCTTCACGTCTACTCCCACTCCCGCCTCTCCTCCCTTTCGTCTCACTCCAGTGCTATCCCTCCCTCCCCCAACGCGCGTTCCATGCTCGCTCCCCCTCGCGAACTGGCTCGTTGGTGCGCGCGGCAAAAAGCCGAGTGTGTACGCGTGCACCGTGCTACGCCGCCGCTGAGAAAAGAACAGCGATGGACTCGGCCGAGAGAATAGGTTGCTCTCGCGTAAAGCGCACTCCTGCAACTCAGCTCGGGAGTGGCTTTCTGCGGCCCCGCATCCCTAAGCACTCTGTTAACGGCCGATCCAGACAATGCCCCAACGTGCAGAAAAGACCGATTCTAGTCGGCCGTGGATTTGGCTGAATGACGAAAAAAAAGGTGCTGTGACTCGTTGAGAAATTGAATAATTTACTGCCTGTCTATATACATGTCCATATTGCATAAATGCAAAAAAAAAATGCAATTCACAGATCATTTACGAAAAGGTATAAATTGTCTCCTCCAACTGTATCGATCGATTTTCAAGCAAACGATCATTTTCCCAGCGCCGACTTAATTGTTTCGACGTTGTTTACGGACTAGTTTTGTCCTGAGGACGATTGAAGAGAATAACTCATTTAACTCGTCTGACTCAGATGTCACGTGTCACGGTAATTAACCGCCATATACGACGACAGTAATTTACGATACTTATGCCCGACTGTATCCAAATTGTTTTTTATCGATTCCCTTGCATCACAATTCCCTCCAGACAATCGGTGATTTCAAAAGTATCGATTCGGATTATTTGAAAAGCCCGCCAAAATTTGAACGTTGATCTATGATTCGGATCAAGTCGTGCCGATTTTAACGTGTTGACTTTTCTAGTGAATCGGAAGCCGTAGATGCTGAATTACGCTGTTTGCGGAGCCGAGGGAAATGTCGGAAAAAATTCTGCGATCGACAGACGAGAGGAATTATGAAATTTCCAATCGGTTATGTTTTTGCTTGGATAGAGCGCGGGTATTAAACTGCTACTTGGTTTCGCGTGTAGCGACGAGCCGAGAGACGAAGGAAAGAAAGAGGGAAAGAGAGAAAGAGAGAGAGAGGGAAAGAAGGCGAGACCCTTGTACGGGACGTGCGTCAGTGAGAAATCCTGCGTTGCGCCGGTTGTCTGGGAAAGCGAGGGCCGATTTCGCCAGTCTGCCGCCACGGGGAACTGCCCCGAGCATTGCCGTAGCTACGCGGCCCGGTCGGGGTTGTAAATCCGCAGCGAGTAAGGTGAAAATGTAAATCCGCTCGACTCGAGTGGAGTCCGACCGAGCCGAGAAGATTCCACTCGGCTGAGGAGGAATCCTCGCCCCTTACGGGATTCCCTTTTACCTGGAAAGTTCTGTCCTAGCGAGGAGATTTTTCATCGTCGGTGTAGACTCCTCTTGCCTCGAGTAGAATACACCCGCCGGAAGCGGATTCTAACTGACGCAAGAGGAATTCCATTTGACGGACGTGGAAAATTCCCCCTTAAAGGAATCTCGTATACAATTGAGAACTCATCGTCTTATACCAAGAAGAGTTTTCCTCCCAGGATTCAATTCCTCTTCTGTCAAATGGAATACCCTCTTACATAGATTTTCCATCTTAAATGATCTCGTCTCGATTCGCGGAGAGTATATTACACTAAGTCGAAATCCCGTGCCATTCTAATACAGAAACAATTCCCGAAAAATACTTCAACTGTTATATAATAATAATAATAATAATAATAATAATAATAATAATAATAATAATAACAACGATTCTGCTTTGGTATTCGAATGTTCGAGAACGTCGAAGGGAAAATGGCGAGAGGGCGAATGTGCGAAATGGGAAGAGGGTGGGGGGAGGGGGGCGAGCGCGTTGGTACGTTCCTGGAACGTGCCTTTAAAGAGCCATGGAGGTTCTCTCCGGGCTGGGTGAACAGGTTCTCGACACGAGCGCTCCGCCGCGTCTATTCACCAAGCTAAAAACCTTGACTCCTGCGATGCGCCGCAACATCCCGGCTCGGCGGCCCTCGCCATCCGCTTCACGGGACACCCGGTGTGTGCCCGTGCATGTAACGCGTACGTGGCCGCCGCCGCCACCGCCGCCGCAGCCGCGAAGGCTCAACCGCGCATGGGAGCGCATCGAGACTGCACTAAAAATATGAGCTGGTTTCATACAACGCCGCTGTGACTTCCCGTCACGTGACCCCGCTATCGGAACGCGTCTCGAAAAGTCGAAGCGAATTTTCTTCCTTTCTTCTTTTCGTCGTCAAGTCTGTAAATGTTGGTAAAAGAGTCACGTGATTCGTCCATGTGACTGTACATGTTTGCAATTGTGTTCGGCTTTGATTTTGTTTTTCACGGGTTTTATTTGTCGGTTCGACGATGTTTTGCAGCGGGGCGACCAGCGTTGACGCGAGAACGAACTGCGTCGGCGCGAACGCGAACTGTTTTCAACCGTCGAGAAAATATTCCGTATCTTTCGTAAATTACCGTCTACCGTGACGCGATTGTTTACGATTCTGATGGGGAAAATCTGATTACATTTGAAGTATACCATAACCTCTGTAAACAGCGTTATCTACGCCCTGACATTGAGCAGAGGAGGAATGTCATTAAAGGGATTTTTACGTCTCGATTGGAATTCATCCGGGGCTCGTAATGTTTTTTTAAGCGGCGTTAAATGACGCCGGAAAAGTATCCTCTTCCGGCAATAATTTTCTCCCGACGAGCATCACGACGAAAATCGTGAATTTATTTGACAAAAAAAAAAAAAGATAAAAAATTCTATTTGAAACAAATGGTAAAATAAAAACTTAATTTCGTATACCGAAGAAATTTGATTTACACAAACTTGCACCAGAAATGCCTTCTGAGGAAAAATTGATCATAATTGTTATTTATAAACAACTTCCGAGATGTATCAGATTTGGCAACATTGCATTTCGCAGCATATTCTTTTACGTGTGTTTGATAACACTTGGCAACACTGTGTTTATCAGAATACTGTTTAACGCGTATTCTACAAAACTTGGCAACACTGTCATTTACAATTTACTTTTTTACGTGTATTTTGTACAATTTTGCAACGCCGTAATTTGCAGTATACACGTTTTGGCGCGTATTTCATACAAGTCGGCAACGTTGGGCAACAGCTGTAAACAAGACGTTTACACGATTTAACAAATTGCGGAGCCACCCGCAATGCAAAGAGTACAGAAAAGATCGGACAGATCAAACGCGAGGCCGTAAGTCGTTGCGGATGGAAGCGCGACCTCTCGCAACGCGATTGTTAATTCGACCGATTTTCCTTTGGCATAATCGAATGTCTCAAGGATAATGATTGCGGCTTCTCGGCGGCGACGCAACGCGCGGGAGAGAGACGGGAAACGCCGCGTTTGAGCTTTCAAACTCTTTGGAATGTACGGTAATGCAAATCCAGTTTCAATCCCTTTTTCCTGCTCGTCGGCGGGACGACAAAGCAACGGAAAAGCACTCGCAAATGGGACAGGCGGTTCTTCAGTCGATTTGCACGACCATTTACACTTCCCATCGGCAAATTTACTTTGGCCACGTTTACATCAATAAATACGAGTAACAGCAAAAACTAATTTGTATGTTAACAGATGACAAAAATTACGTTACATTGTGGAAAATGAAAAAAAAGAACAGTTTTGCACGTAATATTTCATACGCGGTAAACTTATTAGTTTTGTTAATTAATATTCGAGTATGAGTGCGGAATACCTTTTCCACGCGAAAAAATTCCATGCGCTTTTACGGTGTACGCAAATAGGGGGACAATTGCGATCGGAGTACAGAGACGCATTAGCCGGAGCGCTACTGTTTTACACGGGCAATGTGGAATGAGTAGTGTCTGGAATGAGTGTGGGTGCTGCGTCACTACGCGGCGATCGGCCCGCGCTGGACCGGTGGCTCGAGTATGGTTCGCTGTAAGAGTCGGTCCTGCGGTCTGGCGACTGGCTACCCGGCTTAAGCGGCATTCGCACGATACACTGCTGCACGAACCTCGCGTCGAGATGCCTATGACAATTGGTGGCGAAAACTAGTCATAAGAGAAACTATTTAATTACTACGCAAAGTTTCCAATAAACGGTAAAACGTTATTGTAAAGCCGAAATTTTGTAAATGCCAGGGAAGACTGTACTTTTGTTTATCTACGATGTAGAAACTGTATAGTTAACGCCGAAAGTTTCTTCGATCGTTATAGAAGTATCGATTAATTAGAGAAAGAAAAACTGCGAATTGGAGTAATTAGTTTCATTTTAACGAGTCATAAATTAGCAATAGTAAGTTACATTTATCTGTTACGATTTCAGTTTTCACCCGAAACGGTTGAAAAAGTACGATTCATCTGCGCGGCGATTTGTTGTGGACGTACCCTTATGTTAGGGTCAATCATAACCGAATCGCCGGGCTCGGTGACGCCTGGGCGTTTTCTTCCTTGACTGTACCTCTGTGTGCCCGGTGACCGTAAGCCGAGCTATAAGTCGTTCCATATCAAATGACGTAACGCATGAATTAGTTACAAGACACACAGACGGTAAACTCAATTTTCCAGTAATCCAACATTTTCCCAATTCTCTACTTCGTATGGTATTTTCATTCCCTACGATAATTGCCAGATAAAATCACGATTATACAGCAGATTAGTATTAACTTGTTTACGTTCGACGGGAAAATTGAAAGTAACGTTCGACGCGTTAATCGATTTAAGAAAAACTACAACGTTATGGGTATCACCGTTTTTGTCCGTAATTTGATTTAATTTTTCTGCCCGTAAAAAAGCCCAACTAAAAATCGTTGTCATTTTCCCGTAGAATTTCATTCCCCACTTTCCCTCTGGAATGCCACGAATGAGGCCGAGCGTTCAGAAGCGATGGCACCTTTCCTCGTATTCGAAAGTGTCGTAAGGTCAGCAGGTATATTTTTAGAATCGTTTATTGCAATGAGTATCATTGCGCGTGTGTGAAAGAAAAACCCCAAAGAGGAATTTCCTCGAAGCGCGATACAGCTTCATCCGACCTTATTAAACGAATCAACGCGCGTTGAAGTCACGCGTTACAGCGTAGTTCAAATCCCCCCCCCCCTCCACCACCACTCTCGCCGGGGCTACCAAAAAGATCATCCCCTGCGCGATAGAAAGTAAACTCGACGTTTGTTGGCAAAATTTCTCGTTTTCTCAAAATTACTCGCGAATGATCGTAGTCGGAAAAAGTTGTGGTAATCACTTGATATGGAACGGCTCTAGCGGCTCCCCCCCCTCCACCGACAGTTGCCACACGGCGGGCTTGTGGTGGAGCGTAGCCGCGGTAACATGGCGCTGGAGGGGCCCGGAGCCTCTCGCTCGGTCAGTCGTTGTCCGGGCCCCGTTGGCGCGTCACGCGTCCCGCAAGAGAGAGAGAGCGCTTTCCGTGGGAGTGATCGAGTGATTCGCAAGAGAGGCGCGCGGGGGCTCTCTAACCGTGTCCTGGGCACAGTGCGTGGCGGGTGTTCGTGAAAGGAAAGGTAGCACAGGTATGACCACCGTAACGTTAGAGCGAGCCGAGTGGCCGCCAGCGTGGAAAAGAGGGACGCCTCGATTGTGAATTGTGTGTATTGAAGAAGGATAGAGGGAATCATCCGCGCTAGTCACACGTACGCGCGTTCGTGAATCCTCGCCCTTCGCCGAAATTCCTTCGGTTAGCGCCACCGTTCGCCGTCCCCTTTGCATGCAAATCGAACGAGGTTCTGCGAAGCGTCGCGGATAACTATCGCGGTGTAAATGCAGTTGAGCGAAGCGCCGTCTCACTTTACGGCGCTCTTCCCAGAGATCGCCGAGCACAGCGTTGACAAAGTCGCTTCTTCGCGGAATGGAGGGGAGCGAGGATTTACGGAAAGTAAATCGACGGTTTTTACGAGCCGCGTCTTCAGCCTGGTGCCTGCGTGTTAATTGGACAATTTGACAAACGACCGGTTGCGCGATCGCCTCGCTGTTTAATCAACTGTCACACTCGACTGTTCATCCTTGTCTCGAATACTATTCCTTCAACTTCTTTCCACGCCGTACATTCCAGAACTGATTAAAAACTTTGATTTCAATTATGAAAGGATAGGTTGTAGTTGTTTTCGGTAAGGTCGGTGAAGGTCACGGGGTCGAAAGTCTAATCAACCATTTTTTTTATGGTTCTCGCATTATCGTCGCACATATGTGTATATAAAACATATATGTATATATACATGTATATTCGGTGCGATATATACACATATTTGAGTGCGACTTACGGACGAAGATAATAACGAGATAACTCGTGTTATTAAACACTGTACTTTTATTACGTCCTCTGATATCTCGCCGTACGCGTCACCATACACTGCCCGCTACGGGAAATGCAAATTCGGTAAAAGCGTCGGAATGCCAAGTGTGCGTTTGCGAACGCGACGAGAAACCGATCCGGCAGACTTTGAAACCGCAGTTGTCGTTTCCCCAAAACAAACACTCTTCGGTTCTTTGTGTCGCGCGCTCGCTCGTCCCCAAACACGCTCAGTCGTGTTTCACCGAATTGATCACAACGTCCTTTGCCCTTTATCCCGCCTTCGCTGGCCGGCGCATTCCTCGATTAGCCCGGGAGACACTTTCGCGTCGTGGGGAAAGACGAGGACGGAAGATTCAAGGGCCCGTAGCGGTCATTTGAAACGGCCGTACAACGTGATTCATAAAAACATGGCCGACATTATCTTATATTCCCGCTTCCTGGATCTCCCGTCGTGACTCGACTCGTCAGGCATTTTCAAAACTCCGACTAGACGCTTTTATTACCGTGCACGTACAAAATTGCGAAGTCGAGGAGGAGAATACCGTGAAAGCCATAAAGCGGATGGACGTTATTCGATAAACGGGAATGTCGGGTGTTTCCATACGCCATTTTCGCTAACGGACGAAAAACCGTAAATGATAAAAATACGATAAATAATAACACGAATAATAATAATAATAATAATAGTAGTAATAATGAATAAAGAAGAAATACAGGAAAAGTCGTAGTAGTCCCGTTTTCAAAACTTAGGTAACGGTCCTGGTTGGGAAAATAATCGGAAAAGTGCGAGGAAAAGGAGGAAAAGGTTGGTGAATGCCGTTCGAACGCCTTACAACACCGCATTCCCACGTGCGGCGATTCGTACGACAGCCTTGAACAGTTTTACGATTCATGCCCGGGGAATGCACCGAAGGCCCGTGGGAGCCTGGTTTGGGCCAGGCATTTTTCGAAAATCGGCCGCTACGACGCGCCACGCGGCGGCGCGTGTGTAAAGCCGCGTTGAAAACTGTACGCCAGGCTGTCCTTTCACCAACCAAAGATCACGAACGCGTGCGTTCCGGGAGAGAAGAGTCACAGCGCGAGATAAGCCGTTTGCTTATTTGTTCTTTGATACCGCGCGTGACCGTTTTTTCTATCCAGGTTTTCTCCGATCATCGCCGCACAATGGGATTCAATTATGCAAGAACGAGCCAAGGCGGAATTACCCGATTTCGTTAACAGCGCCGAAAAGCGTCACGTTCGGTTACCGATGGGATGTTTTTTTTTTTTTTTCACTCTCGACGATGACATTTGCATTCCTGCCCCCCCCCTCCCGCTCCAAAACGTTTCTAAAACTCACGTATCTCATTTCAAAGAAGAATTAAATGTATACGATGGTAAACGGTTTTCACAGCGGGAAGATTAGATAAGTAATTAGACGATTAATTATATTTTCCGAGGAAAAGTATAGTTCGAAATAGCTGATAAAAAATGTCGATAAAGCAGGGAGTGTACTTATTACGGAAAAAGTGTTTCTTTTCCTAACGTCGCAATTTGGGAGTTTTGTTTGTTTAAGAATATTCTTTCTTCTTTTTCTTTAGTCGGGATGGGTTTTTAAGAGACATTATGCACAGCCTCGTTCGCGAATTGACCCGATGCAACGTAATGGCACGCGTTGCCGCAGCCTTCAATTAATCAACTAATAAAGCCGAAGCGGCCTACAAGTGCATCTCTGCCCGCTTGAAACGACCGTTGGGCAAACTTTGCGAATAATCATTTGCACGAAAATGCCACCGTATAAGTGAACTGAAAGAAAAAAAAAATGATTTTTTTTTTAAAAAGAAAAATTAAAAAATACGACAATGGGTTGACGAACGTAAACTAATTAGGCAATTAATTATCATAATGCACTCGAATGAATTAAACGTCGGGTTAAACGTTTGAATTTGCGGAACGGCGAGATAAATATTCCGCTTTTTTTTATACGCGACTCGCGTTTTTATGGCCAAATTATTGCACCGCTCGTAATCAAAATCTTTTCGTGTCAAGGCACGCCGTAAATGGCGAGCGTTAAAAGAGCGCCTGAGACGGCCGACAAGCGAGGATAACAAACTTGCTCTCGTTCCGTAACCGGGCACGAGTGTGTTGGTTTATTATCGCTACCAGTCGCCACGTTGTAGTTACTACCAATTAATCACTCGCGCGGGCACCGGCGATTTCCCTTTGTAATTGCGATTCCCGTAAATAAAATCCCGTGGCGTAAAATCGAGGCGATCCTTCATTGCCAAACGATCGGCCGATCGTTAATTTGTCCAAGAAAACTGATCCTGATTATCAATCCTCGTCACACTCTTTCTCTCTTGTTGCAGGAATTGAGCCATGGCGGTGTTCGGCTTGGTGTCGGCTGTTGCCGGATTCGTAAAAGTGCGATACTTAATAGACAAGGCCGTGATTGATAACATGGTCTTCAGAGCGCACTACAGAATTACCTCGGCCATTCTGTTCGCTTGTTGCATCATCGTGACTGCGAATAATTTAATAGGTATGAATAATTCATCGCTCCTGGTAAAACTCATCTCGCAGTTCCCTTTCATTTTCCATGCGTGGCAATGCAACGAGAAGAAATGTATCACTGGTTCGGCAACCTGACCAGCCGAATCCTGAAGTAACGTTACTACTCCGGTAACAAATTTCTCTTTACCATTGACAAAGAACAGATTGTCGAGTTTACAACAACTGTAGCATTTTGTATGATACTTTATTGGTGGTACATTTACAGATGTGGTTGTAAACGTTGCTACATGTTGTTGTAAATGTTGCATCATGTTGTTGTAAATGTTGCATCATGTTGCTGTAAATGTTGCATCATGTTGTTGTAAATGTTGCATCATGTTGCTGTAAATATTGCATCACGTTGCTGTAAACGTTACACTTTGTTGTTGTTGTATCAGTGAAATCATCATGGCGCACTTATGTTGTAGATTTAACAAGTGACGTTGCTACGCCAACAAACCCCTGTACAAGGTTGTCATTGTGCCCCGCAGCGGACGTGCAGCTTCTCTGTAACGAGCAGACAATCTCGTAAATGTCACAGGATTGAGGGCGTTGATGCTTCGCTCTTGAAACTCGACTCCCTTCCACGATTTGACTGATACGCGTATACAGCTGTTGTTGTAATAATCTGCTGCCACGTCCGCTGCACAGCCCACACACACACACATATACTATGTAACTGTATCACTGTATTCACACAAACTTCCAACTATCAAAAGACCAACAGAACCACTCTTGTAAACGAGCATAAGCCTAAATGGCAGTTTAGACTTTCAAGTTCAACGACTGTCGTTTATTTTCCCAACCAGGCATAATTCATTGACGTATGTTAAACGGTTGTACTAATCAACTGATTTATGTTAAAGACAATTGTGGGTCAGAAGGGTAGGAAGCATAAAGTAATACAGTGGTGTAATACAGAGTATAGTGAAGTATTGAAAATGTTAACTGAAATGTTGCTTGGTTTTCTAAGTGTATGATTCTTGTTTCGCAGGCGACCCAATAAACTGCATATCGGACGGCGCGGTGCCAGCGCACGTGATAAATACATTCTGCTGGATCACGTACACGTTCACGTTGCCGGAGCAGAACACGAAGGCCGTAGGGACCCACGTGCCTCACCCGGGACTGGGGAACGATGTGGGGGAGAAGAAGTATCACTCCTACTATCAATGGGTGCCTTTCATGCTGTTCTTCCAAGGGATCCTGGTTTACATTCCGCACTGGATGTGGAAGCAGTGGGAAGAGGGAAAGATACGAATGATCTCGGAGGGTATGAGAGGTGCCGTGGTCGAGACGAAGCAGGAGAGGCACGCGAAAGTGCAGCGGCTCGTACAATACATTCACGACACGTTGCACTTGCACAATAGCTATGCCGCTGGCTACTTCTTCTGCGAGGCGCTCAACTTCGTCAATGTTGTAAGTCCACAGTCTTGTAACCTTTCCAGTAATAATGTAGTTTTTCGCATCGATACCAACCTGTGCATTTTTGTTAAAGGTTGGTAATATATTCTTCGTGGATACATTCCTGGGCGGAGCGTTCTTGACCTATGGTACGGACGTTGTGAGATTCAGTAACATGAACCAGGAGCAACGGTTGGATCCGATGGTGGAAGTGTTTCCGAGGGTGACCAAGTGTACCTTCCACAAGTTCGGTGCTTCCGGAACGATTCAAAAACACGACACGCTCTGCGTCCTAGCTCTGAACATTCTCAATGAGAAGATTTACATCTTTCTGTGGTTCTGGTTCATCATTCTGGCGTTAATGACCGGCCTTGCTCTTTTGTACAGCATGGCTGTCGTGTTGTTGCCCAGCACACGGGAGACCATTCTCAAGAGGCGGTTCAAGTTCGGTACGCCCTCGGGTGTGAGTGGGCTCATACGGAAAACTCAGGTACGTTAAACATCTTTATTTATCAGTTTGATGAGATGAGAAGGATTTGTCGAATAACGTCTAATCTGGCATTTTAGGTGGGCGATTTCTTGCTGATTCATTTACTGGGCCAGAATATGAATATGATGTTATTCAACGAGGCGATGGACGAGCTGTGTCGATACCTACATCTAAACTCCAGCAGTGGAACGTCGCCGGCGTCCATTCCGTCAGCGCCGAGCACCCTCGAAATGTCGCCGATGTACCCGGAGATCGACAAGCTCGGCAAGGACACGGAGATATAACAAGCCTATGTGATAAAACATGTCTGCCCGGCTACCAGGGATTTACGATGCTTTCGACCGGAGTATTCTGCTGGCGAGTTTCCGATCGTCGAGACTCCACCCACTTGTGTAGAATCGTACGAATGAAAGCTAGTCCTGTATACTGTTTCCAATGGGACGGACGAGCAATTGCCAGTCACCGGGTTACGATCCCGAGGCGCAATCCCCGTTTATTCCGACTCTTATTGGACACTTGCATAATCGTTCGCGCGCCTGAGTCGCCGTTGGAATCCGGCGAGCCTGTTGTCACCACGACTCGACTTTGTTGCAAGGTCGACGACCTTCCAACAGCGACTCGAGCACTGCGTTTGTCTCTCGAGTAGCTCCAATCTCGTGCTGAGAAAGGAAACAGGCTTTTATTCGGCGCTTCGGAATTTCGGATAATGGTGCAATCGTTACTGACTTTAAGCTTGCTTTTGTGCAAAATTCAGCGTTCATTCGACCGAGTACAAAATGCGCTCGTTTACGGAGTCGCGTTTCTGACGAATCGTCGACTCGCTTTGCTGTAGCAATGGGCTGTGACTCGAACTTGTTTGCATATAAGACGCTGAATCCACTTTGCCAAGACGACAAAGATTTACTTGGATAGCTATATTCCCTTCTTTCTTTATTTTCCATAATCTCGATTATATATACGCATTCGATGCCTTACATGTATCTTCTCATCGATATACACACATATTTGTCTCAAGTAGATATACTTGCCGTGAGCCGCATTAGTCCACGCGTCCGTCCAAAACTGTGTCAATGGACTTCGTGGTGAATTCGAGCGTCGATTCGTAACGCGTGAAAGTGTCATTAATGAATTTTTACATTTTTCTATTTCTTACTTTATATGCCGTTAATTGTAACTTTGATTATGTATGTTTACAATACATGCCATCCTGAACAGGGTTTCGTTCGCAGTATTTTCGTACGGCGAGTGTGAGGCATCGATCGAGGTATGAACCTAAGCTTCACTATTCGCATAATAGTTGCGTTTACGTGCCTCTAAGCGCGACAAGGCATAATCGTCGTTTCTCATTCCCATTGCAATATGCTAATTATATTTTTGTATTAGACAATCTCTTGTTACAAGCGTTTCACGAGGAAGGTGAAGCAATTATAGTATACTTGTAAGATGAGCTTTTTTTTATTCGTGTTACAAGTATGAGCTGATTCTGAGTGATACTTTAAGGCAAGTTCCGATAGGAACAAAATAAATAGGAATAATCATCTACCGTGTGCCTCTCGTAGAATAATTAATAAGCAATTTAATGTAAGACTATCAGACAATAAAATGATTTTTTTTTTTGGAATTTGATAATGTAGAAATAATGTGTTGAAGTGAATTATGTACACGTCATTTACAACTACGTTTTGTAAACCAACATTGAGGAATCATTAAAGAAATATGTCCACTTCGAGTAGCCGAGATTCGTTTTCTCCATCTTTTACCAACAATTTCTTTATTACGTGTCCACGCTCATCCTGTATCTTCGGACAAAAGCGAGAAGGCTGCCAATTTGCGCGATCCACTTAAACGTTTAATTGCTCGTTTGCATATCTGAATTAGTACCGGCCGTCAATTGGATTCACTTTCTGCATATATACATAACTGCATAAACGAATTCGCGCACAGTCACGCGTTTCTTTGCATTTACTCGCCGGCGAAGATGAGAAAAACAGTGATGTAATAAATATGAAAATCTTGAGAGACCATTACTCCTTTCTGCCAGACTGAATGTTTTATCTCGTGCAAAAAGTACGTATACCTGGCCAGGAGAAAAACGTGCTTTTCACTACTTACCGATTTCCCCAGTCGACTTTATTAATAATCTGCAACTTCAGCTCGCGTGTCTGGTCGGTCGTCAAGGTGCCGGCCAAAAGTTGCCTCCGCCATTCCAGCAACTCCCTCATTACCTTCCGCAGCGTGTTGAACTTGTAAGTTTCACGTTCCTGCAAATTGAGCAAATTAGAGTAAACTGAATTCTGATTCTTTTTCTTTTTAGAATATTGCAGTATACCCATAGAGTACAAAAAAATGTACAGAATGTGAGTGTAAGGTATGAGTGCAGATATGAATGTGTAAAATGTGGATGTATATGTGGATGTAAAAATGTATATGTAAAGTAAAGCTGTAAATGGAAATATGTAGAGTGTGGGTGTAGATGTAAACGTACAAAAGAATGGTTCTTCTGAGTGAATTGGATAAAAGGAATAAATTACCACATAGAGTCGTTTCCAAATACCGCCCCATTCTCGAAGGACGAGAGTGACCTCGCGAATAACCGGATCCTCCAGCGGTATGACCGATTCGAAGAGTCCTTCGTTATCGATCTTGCATGGCTTCAGGTGAATGTATGTGCTCGGGAAAATCCCCTTCACCGCGCGGTTCTTTGTCGAGAATCCTCGGTACCATCCTGCAATGAAATTGCCAATAAGGAATGTGCTTATTCTCCACTTACGTATGTGGAATTTTATGTATTATAAACTTTGTCCCTCCCAAAGAGGAAAAAGATCTTCTGCATCTCGATACAATGCATTGTTTGCCTATCAATATTGCACAAAGCCGTGTTGCGACAGACTTTGCACGGACGTATACACTTGACCAGATTCTGTGCGCTGGATTGAAATACAACGGCCGTTAGCGTTATCCAACTTGCTGGGTCAAAGACAGCGTTGACGAGCGACTTTCCGTTATTGAGCTAATAGCTCCGTTTCCCTTTTTCCGCGGAATTGTTCCGACGGAAAGCAATACTGGTATAATGTAAGTGTACCAGCGAAGGAAAAAGTATGCTGCATTGCTCTGGAATGAGGTATTAATGCGGAACGGATTTCCAATACGTTATATATCTGAGCCGCGGGGATATGCGCTGTAAAACATCTGTTGGCTGATATTCAAGAGATTTCTCGATTATAGGAGTTATGTAAGGCCTGTGAAGTTAGAAGGACGTTTTATGAAAATCAAAAAAAAAAAATAATTAGATTTATGGGCAGTCCTGTAATTTTTTGAAAAATTAGAAGTTCTGTAAATTACTCCCCCTCCACCTCCTTACCTCAATTGTTCTTTTTTCCCCAATATCTCCGCCCCTAATGGTGGGAATGGCCAATATGGGGGGTTTTTCTTAATGTGCGTCGCGAGATCTATCCAATGGTGTATAATTCAATGCCCAAAGCCGAAATCGATTTTTCGACATTTTTTAAAAACCCAAACCAACCGAACTCTATCCATAATTGACAGCCGAGTTATTGGTGCAGAGCAATGTTTTATAGCCCGTGGGATTTGCCTGCATGTGCGGAACATAATGTCGTTTTGTTCTTTTCGCAA
>JABFPT010003205.1:0-10867 GCA_022817245.1 Nixonia krombeini
AAATTAAAGAAGGCAATAATGCCGTCTTCTTTCTAGATTCGAATTAATTGGTATTGTTTCATTTTGTACAGTATCAAATCCGAATGCGACAGCGAATAAATCAGCCAGCGCAATGCCGGAAGCAATTGCAGAGGAAGGCCAAGTAGGTAAATCTAACGAACATGCTCCGACGAGTAATACCTTAGAATATAAACAGGAACCTTATCTGCACCCAGCCGTGAATTATCCAGTTGGAAAACCGCTTGAAGTGAGAATCAATTTTCTTTAGCATTTCTGATCAATGCGTACTGTATAAAATTGTGTATTGAAATTACTAATTATATTCTTGTAATCGTTTAATCCAATGATTCATTTTATGACTGCATTATTGTAATTAAACAAGTACGTTTTCCTGAATTGACTTATTTAAGCGTTCGATGTATTTGCGGATTCATAAATAACTTTATGGTGGTATGTTTGCCATTATTCTTTGATCAATGGAAATAATCATTCTCGATTGAAAATGTGAAGTCGTATTAGTTATTTTTTATATGGGCCGTAAAATTAATTTACAACTTATGTCGACTGCGTTTGCATTATACGCATTCAATTTTGCTTGTCTAGATTTATCTGGACGGCCCTTACGGGGCACCTTCGAGTCACATATTTCAAGCTCAGCACGCCGTACTGATCGCCACGGGTATCGGGGTCACTCCATTCGCCTCGATCCTACAGTCGATCATGCACAGATATTGGAAAGCAAGACACACATGTCCGAAATGCAAGTTCTCCTGGGCCTGTGAAATACCAGCTTCAGTAATGCACCTGAGAAAGGTAAATACAAAACGAGTCCAGATAGAAGTGCAATACATGCATTTTCCTTATTCCCCAGTTTTTGATAAGTACGCCAGTAAAGGATTAAAATGGAATATGTATGAACGGTTTAGATGTTCCTTAATGGTACACGTTACATAATTTTTCCCTCGTTTCATCGAAAATGTCAAATGATCATTCCCTTAACTAAATTTTGAAAATTAATGAAAAATAATAATTGCGCTAAGAAAATATTAACATTACCAGTACAATGGCAATCTGATAATCATCGTTATCGTTTGCGCTGATATCGTCATAAAAACTAGCTTTCAATCTCTGACACAGTCTAATTGCATATTAGCATAGAAATAAAGCGTAAAAGAGATACGTAAAATATTAATTATGATCTATGTCAATGATAATAAAGTGAAAAAAGTGACTGTACTGACTTGTGCAAAGGTGGACTTCTTTTGGATCAACCGAGATCAGAGATCATTCGAATGGTTCGTTAATTTGCTTTCTCAACTGGAAATGGAGCAAGCTGAACTTGGTGCTACCATGGAACGTTTCCTTGAGATGCACATGTACATCACTAGCGCTTTGCAGAAGAGCGACATGAAGGCGGTGGGATTACAACTTGCTATGGACCTGTTGCATGAGAAGGTTTACTATTATTTTTTTGTCACTTAATTAACCAAACTTATCTCACAATCGCCTTATTCCATTTCATACATGTTTGTAATTAATTCAATAACTATTCAAAATTCTAAAGTTAATAATGATTAAGAGATAAATTAAGCGAAAAGGTAATTATTGGTTGCTGGAGAAAGGTATTCATTGTACCCTAAGTGTTGATATAAAGCTTTTTATACGAAATTACATAAAATGTCAAAAGTCCATGTGTTAACGGTTCTCAATCAACAACCTTGCGCTTGAGTAGAGGAAGAGATTAAAGACGTCAAAACCGGTTTCGGCAAACCGGGTGAGCCGGAAATCGATTGTTTTTCAATCTTTCATCATCTTCATCTGACTCCGTGAAACACTTCTTTTTTCAATATTGCAAGGCTTGCTATTAATATTATTGAATGTCATTTTTTCGCGTCTTTATTAAGAATCGTATTACATAGTGAAATGACATATTGAGTCACAACATTCTGCCATGTAAAGCAGCCGTAATAAATCACAATATATCATAAATGCAAAATTACACTAAATACTGTTTGAAAAATTAATACATCCTTTCTATTGCTTTCTTTTGACTACCTTCTCTCATTTGTTTCCATAACTATCATTGTTTGTCATTATTATTTATTTCTATCTAATTTTGATTTATAAACAATCAATAAAATGTTTTTAGGAAAAACGAGATCTTATTACGGGTTTGAAAACTAGAACCAATGCTGGACGACCAAATTGGGATAAGGTTTTCAAACAACTCCAAGATAGAAAAAAGGGGAAAGTTACCGTTTTTTATTGCGGACCACCACAATTGGCCAAAATACTGCGATATAAATGCGATCAATTTGGATTCAATTTTCGAAAAGAGTCGTTTTAAAAATTAAAAAATAAAACAATTATTAAAAATTGCAATCTTTTCCATCGAATATTTAGTAGATATCACGAAATGAATTTTAATCTTTTTCCATTTTCTACTATATTGTTTCTTTTGTAATTCTTCTTAATCATTAATACTATTATTTTTTTCTTAATCATTGAAAATTTATTCATTCAAACTCATTATTTGTTCGTTACTATATTTTTGAAAGAAAAATCTCGTGTGTATGTTAGCATCTACGAAAAGACAAGTTTAATATGAAATGTAATTGAAATGTTGTTAAGTTAAAAAGAATTTCTGATTATAAAGTCAGAAATTGGATTCAGTATGTACAATTCTACAATTTATATATATATATATATGTGTGTGTGTGCGCGCGTGCATGCGTGTGTGTGTATTAAATAATTTTTTGTAAATAAACGAATTCATTAGGTAAATCTAATAAATTATAAAATCACCTTATTCATTAAAAAACAGTGTAGAAAATTAAAAGGCACACAAATACTTGATAAATTGAAGTGTCAGTTATATCGTAAATTTTACTTCATCTTCTTCAGATATCTAGTAGTTTCATGCATAAACCAGATCATCAAAAGAATGATAAGCATTCGTGTTTGTCTTTCGTTCATAATTCATGTGCTGCTTTTTCACATTTGAAATGTATTGTAGAAATTTTCTATATAATTTGATGTATCGAAATAAACTGTTTGCAAATCCTCTGAAAAACAAAAGACGACTAAATGAAATATTGAATTGTTTATTCAATTCCAAATTTATTAATTTAAATATTCATAAGAAATTTGTGTCAGTTACTTTAAAGAAACAAAACACTAAATAAATAACAATTTTAAAATATTTGTTTTAGTGAAATACATTCATTTTACCAACAAATATATTTGCAATAGTGTAATTTTGTATCATTTGTATGATGTATCTCACTTGATATTTTATAACAGGGAGGAATAAATCATAAAAGGTGATTGGGCATATTTTTGATAATAGGTCGTGTATAATCGTTTTTTATTCACAAACTAAGTACTAAGATAACAAACTAATGACTATATTTTCGGTGGATTTATATATAATTCACATAATATGTCATCATACAATTAATACTCCATTTCCATAATACTTTTAAATAAATTAAATACTTACTGATAAACATTTTACTAATTTTTACATTTCCGTATGAAATGTTTTAAATGTATAATAAATCGTTGAACATTTTCAATCTTTGGTTTTTGATCTTTCATATAAATTACTGATCTCTCATTTCTTACTCATTATTACTAAATTTCTGTAAGAAGGAAACACAGTTATGTGCAATTGAATTTTGTCGAATTTTCTATGTTAATTTTTGTTAATAAACTTTCCAATCTTCTTACATATGTACATACAATAATTTAATATTTTTGCTATTCTTTATACATATGCACTTACTTTAGCTGAAACGATTTTAAATCTTGGAGTATCTGTACCTTTAACGCTACAGATTTTTGAAATTACGAAGTGAATTTTCATTTTAAAAATCTCTCTTCAGCAACTTTTTATTTGATTTCAATGCTTCCAACTTATAATACGTTTTTATATGTGTCAAACGCAGTCGAATTCCCTATTCCAAAATACCTATAGTTTTCATTTATCTGCTTGTACCTATTCCTTCCTCTTTGAAGCAATCTACTTTGCGAACTATAATAAGCTTTCCTTTGCGGAAAATTACCGTCAAGTAACATTTTTCTCAATGGAAACCAGTTGTGAAACACATTTAACATGTGATTAATTATTTTTTTATACACATAATATAATCAATCATCACAGATTTCATAATTCATTATATCAAATAAAAAAAGTTTTACATTCACTACTTATTTCGTGGCGTTAACTATTTTGCTGAACACGAAGTAATTTAGAATAATTTAATTGTATTTTAAGTGAAGAAGAACATAGAAATTTCACGAAGATAACATTACTTCAAAAATGACTATCTTTAAAGTAAACTATGCATACTCCTGCATATTCACCTAGGACATTCACATTTTACTGTTATTGATAATAATTACTGAAACTAATAACATGTCACATAATGTAAATCATCCACGAAAACCTACGAAAATTTTCATACTCTACTGCTGCCATTACTTTTGCTTTGAGTAGGTATCGACGGAGCTCTTCGTTTTACATGATTCGAGGAAATGTTGTGGTTCGTGGAACACGTTCCATTGCCAGTGAGTCCTCCTTTCCTTTTTCTTAACGACTCAGTCGGCAGATACTCTGCTGGTCTTAACAATTTTCTGAAATTGTAAGGTCCGTTTAATCCTTCTACGTCATATTCAGTTTTGTCATTTTGAATTCGGTCAGTGATAATAGTTGGCTTTAAAAGGTGTCTAAAGTCGGCAGAAATCTCGAACTGGTTTCTTTTTGGTTCCACCTTGTTAACTGAATTATCGTTCAACACGCGACGCAAGATGACTGGCTGATTCTTCTTCTCATTCCAGTTATCAATGTAACAATTCTTTTTAAGAAATCCACTCTTTATCATTTGAATTCCACCGCTATGAATATGACGTTCGTTTACATTCATAACGAAATTGCGTTGCAAATAATTCTTGGAGCCATTGTGTTCATTGCAACATGGCCTACGTTGGATGTCATCAAGAGGATGAACGATACTATGATTGTCTGCCTGCTTGTATTGACCATTCATTCCTCTGAATCGACATTCCTCTCGTTGCGGTAGACCTGTTGTAGCGTTGATATTCGTACTATTGTGTCGGGGTATATTTCCGGTCGGTTTAGCGAGGAGCCGCACGTCGTAGACATGTGGGTCATTAATCTTTGTACTGAGAATGAAAAGGTATACAATTAAGAAAACGAGTAACCGTGTCATCTAAATAATTTTCTCAAATAGTACAGATTTATTTTGATAATGTGATTAATGGTATGTGTTAGTTTGTATTAATTAAGTAATAACATTATATGTTACCTGAAAGTTCGCCATGATACCCCTAACAGAAAAGAGTTGAGTGCAAGAAAATGAAAGAAGGAAAATCAATTGATCTTGCAATGTCTAATTTACGATACGATTTTATATTAATGTACATAACACGGAAAAATAAGACCAGAATGACAGAATAATAAACATTATAGAAACTAATAAGACCCTCTCACCTGACTGATTTGTTGGATGCATTTTGATCCGCATGTGCTCCTGGATTTGTCAAAGCTTTGTGCCAAATATCTGACAATTGCTGCTCCGGACTTATCCTGTAATCTCCCTGAGCATCCAGGCGATCTCTCCTCTCGGCATTCACTTCCAGAATCTGCCCCATTCGACTCCTATCCACACAATAATAATTGATAATTTTAATTAAAATTTTAAATGAATTATCGCTCTGTTTGATCTGTTTTACATCTGATAACCATACATACGAAAAATAAACCACATTTACACAAACATCAAAAAGCTACAGGACGATGTACTAAAAATGTATACTAAAGAATAACAAATAATATGTTCTACATCGATAATATAGGCTCGAGAACTTCGCAATACAACCCGATACCTCACAGATGGCCGAAGGTCACTTTCTAGCTGTATCAACGGCAAGTCCCAACCAACTTCTTCTTCTTCGAATTCCGAACCACTTTCGATGCGAATGCCAAAAGCATCATAAATGTCAACATTTAAACTACATGACTTTCGTATTGACAAATAATAATTTTGAGATAATTTCGCTCTTATTCATTATGTATATTTACCTGCTCATTTCTTCCTTCAAGTCTCTGTAATATTTCACGGTTTGCTGCATTTCCGACTGATCTCCTTTACGGTATTGCAGTACTGCATGAACCATGTTAAATCCTTCAGGACGCACGTAATCAGGAGGTGGTTCTTCGATATCAGACAATTTTACACCTGGCTTGTTACGACGCAAATTCTTATGAAATTCTTGATTTTTCATATGAACCTTGGACAGAAAGTGTTACAGTTGATAATAGGTTTTCGTTATATCATAAACTCTATCTGACTTTAAATGGCATACCGAAAATTAGTTAACAACTTACAGCTTGCGAAAATTGAATAAGATCAGCTTGCCTAAGCTTTGGGTGTATGGGATCTTTTGGTGGTGGTTTCTTTCTAACTTTCTTTTCCTTCTTGTACCATCTTTGAACAATAAGCGCTGCATCTGCATTACTCACTCCTTCGTTCAATAATGCTTTGTGAGCCTCCAATTTGTTGTCATAATTATTCAATATTTTTTTAAACTGTTCCTCGATTTCGTATCCAAATTTCTTTCGAATCGTGTATCCTCGGAAGTCTAAAAAGTGTACGTAATCGAATTTATTTACTTGTATCTATTTCATCTTCATTTATTACATGTTTATTTTATGTTTTGTTTTTAAACTTACGACTCTGAATAATGATTGCGGCATCATCCGCGTTTATGTTTTCTTTACCATGGTTTTCATCCACATCCGTCTTAACTTCCTGTGCTAACTCATCCTTCATTCGATTAATTTTGTTCTTTTCGCCTTCTAAACATGAAATAGTGAACCATTACACAAACTTATTACAGTCCTGACAATATTAAAACGTATTATAAAACGGTGTATACACGTATAAAGTATTATTATTATTTAAATATAAGTATCGTAGAATGAATTACTGAATGGAATTTAAACACAATGTAATTGTTTTAACATATATTACATAGAATTCAATATATATTTTTATTATATAACGATTATATAAACGTTTTTAGTAAAATAATCATTAGTCTACATTTATACTACCACTAATAATAAATCTTAACCTAATTAAATTGTGTGATAAACTAACCTTGAATTTCTGCCAAAACAGCCGTAGTTTGTTTTTCAGCTTGTTTTCGTTGTTCTTCAATAAGATGTTTCCGTGTCAACCAACCACGAATATGACGCTGAAGCGTGACAATCGACACTGCGAACTGCCATTTCTCTTTTCTAAATCTAATTTTCGCGAGCCATCTTCTGATACATGCCTGGACCATGATTATCTTCTTTAATTGATCTTCGTACATTTTTGATAGAAATTCCACGTGATAATATTTTAGGAAAACTTTAGTTCTTCCAAGAGCCCATCCATCCATTTTCAAACGAATCAAGAGCAAGCGGCAATTATCCCGATTAGCCACAACTCGTTCGTCATAACCGAATGCCAAGAAGCAATATCTTCGAAAATTAAAAGTATAATCATTATAATCGAGTGGATACAATAACAGTCTATAATAAATTAAAGCTGTCATAATATTTTCGTAGTCAGATAGTTACAGTACCTCTTAAGAAAATCGTTAAATGGTATTCTATGAGAGAATCCATTCTGCCTGATCCTAATAGTTTCCAGAACGCCAGTATACCTCAACTGTTTAATGACTTTCTCCTTGTCGAAGAATCTCGGGCTTCTCAAATCATTGGGTTTGATGCACCGTACAAATTGTGGAGAGCCCGATACCATCTTTTGAAGTAAATCCATCAACGAATATCGGAAATACGTTGCCACAGTTTGCTGTGCTCTAGATTGAGACGCCAGACCTCGGCTGGAGTAACGTTCCTGCAACGGACAATTACCATTATTAACATTTCGTTGTTCGTCATATGCGATAAGTCTATCGAATATCGGCTGAACAAGTTGATAAACAGCGCACCTTAGTACTATTCCCAGATTGAGATAGTTTCCTCGAATCAGTGGCGCGAAGGGCCGAATACAAATTCCCAGTTTTCGTGATAGGACACTGGAAGAAGAAGCGAATCATATCGTATTGAGACTGGCGAACTAACTGAATTAGTTCAGGTGGTAAGAAATTTCTATTCTTCTCTAAGAAACCGTCAGCTTGATACACCACGCGACCAGCAAAATGATGTATTGCAAAGCAAATTGCGTCCGACTTTGGTCGAACGTAAAACTTTGATTTTATATTACTATGAAACTTTTCTGAAAAATGAAAAGAAAAATGATATCGTACAACGATTTTAAACACTAAAAAATATAACATGATTTCATACTTACCGATCAAGGTACGATCATTTGCACCCGGAAATCTGCTCTCCTCATCTAAAAGTGCCAGTAAACCCATTGGTCTGCTGAGAAGCATATCCAACACTGGTCTATTATCCGAAAATTCGACCATGTCAACTGGAATTCCTTCAGCCATATACTCTTGTTGTTCCCACGTGAATATATGTTGATTGAAATAATACTGAATCTGTTCATTGGCAATGTTGATGCATAGCTGTTCGAATGAATTCTTTGGAAAGTTTTCAAACCCGAAAATATCGAGCAGTCCAATCGCCAATGGTTCGACGTTGGGTAACCTGTTGAAACTCAACAAACAGTTGATCTGATTTACCATCCAATCGAATAATCTACCATAGAGACCTTTGGCCATGGCATCACATGCAGCACAAGCTTCAGCAACGGTATTGTTCCGCGTTATGGTTTCACCCCTCGTAACTACCGAATTTGAAGTTAATGCTTCCAGAAGGTCATTTTCATCGACGCCAAGTAACTCAGAAGCTGCGAAAATCATTACTTAATTGCCATAATGTATTTTCAAATAATTTGTATGTTAGATTATGAAAAATTATGAGAAATTATCATAAAATTAATATAATGTATATACAACATTCATACCTCTACGTAAAGGCGCCATGTCGATGACACCACTCTTATTATCTGTATTATCCTCCGTTAATAACTCTTCAAATTGGATGTCACCCAAATGCAGTATAGCGGATAGAACTTTATACACGGTATCTACTTCATCATCCTGAAATCCAAGCAACTTGAAGCCCGCATTAAGCTGCTGGAATTTGTCAACATGTGTCTGCTGCGAAGCGTCATCATTGTCCGTGAGATACCGATGCTGTTTTCGAAGGGAACTATTTAAATGAAACTCCTCAAGACGGTTTTCAGCGTTGAGGCCATCGTACATGTAATAAAAAATATGAAAATTTCGTTCCCCTCTGTAAATATAAAAATTACTTTTTCAGAGAAACTGAGTATACATTGGTCTGGCTATAGTAGAAAGAAATTTTTACTGACTCTGCTTGAGCAACCACTCGCGACTGTTCTAACAAATACACAGCTATTCTCGCTCCGGTAACTTTACCACCTTTGGTCATTGTCAAATCCAGATACTTTCCAAATCGTGAAGAATTGGCATTGATGCCAGTAGTTGCGTTTCCAAATGCTTCCATGATAGGATTTATTTGAAGAATTCTTTCTTCTAAATTTCGATTTGGAGCTTTGCTAAGATAAACCAGTTGTTTCAAAAGCAGATTTGCGGATTCCGTCTTTCCGGCTCCAGATTCTCCACTTATAATAATGGCCTGATTACGACGTTGATGGAGGAGTGCCTGGTATGCGGCGTCCGCAACTGCGAAAATGTGTGGCGGGTTGTCAGATCTGGCCTGTCCTTTGTAACGCTTTTGTTCCTATGTTATAAATACATTTTGAAAGATAATATATTGCTTTCCATATATTTTATTATAAAATTTGTATTAAAAATTGAAAATGTGATCTATTTAATGTGTCTGCTATCAGCACCGCAATAACAAAGTTTTGTTTATTTAATATGTAAATAAGTAACGTCCACTCAGAATTTGTTTAGTCTTGTAAATTTACGATACATTGGGGAATGTAGTTATAATTCATATGAATTACATTTTATGTACAAATAAGAAACTACAGTTGTTGTGCCAAGGTTTGAAAAAGAAAACAGTGAACTATAAAATGGACGGTTTCCTGTAAAATGACGGTAACTAATGTGATAAATAGCATTTTACAAGTAATTCTTTATAAAAAAGAATGACTGAGAAATGAAAAAAAATGTCCTCGTAAATTTTTATCAAATTAAATTGTTACTTATCAACGCGATCAATAAGAGAAAAAAAAAAGGGACTATTTTGATCCTGAATACAAATCACAACTGACACGTACCATGCCTGTATATAACCCTAAGTTAGTGAAAGGATTTACGGCCAGCAGTATGTCCCCGATATAAGTGTAGATTTGCCCTTTTTCGTAACGATTCTGTAACTGGTCAACGATAGCCTCTTCCGACAGCATATCCAAAGCTGCAAGGTCATCTACATACATTTTTTCTGGTTGCGCTTTTCGATTGGTTTTCAACTTTCCGTGCTTTGTTGTGACTTCCGGTTGCCTGTGCACGCGGCCTTCTGCCCTTTGACGACATATTTCTTCCTTAAGCTCGACTCTAACCTTATCAACTATCGGCTCAATACTCGTTAGTAGAGGGTGATCTATGAGTTCACCAGCGAATGGTCGATGTTCCATATCTTTGACGAGACATTCCGTTATGAAGTCTAAGAGTTCCGGTGTATGTGAATCTGGATTCTTCAAGGATGGTGGAGGATTTCGTGGTATTTGAAATAACGCTCTCATGGGATGTAGTTCCGACAGTGGAGGATCACCTTCCGCTAGTTCTATTGCTGTGATTCCGATCGACCAGACATCGCATCGAG
>JABFPT010003211.1:5023-15336 GCA_022817245.1 Nixonia krombeini
TACAGTTACTTACTCTGTCGGATAAAATGACACGGACGAACGTTACTCACAACTGAAGAACTTCCGACGCGCATTTTATTTAACACTTATCTAGATAGCCGCTTAAGACCACATATCCTTATGTATTCTGCTTTTATTTCATTTTCTGAACAAATATACAACCGTTGTTATTTCTTATAGTTGTTATTCTTATTGCAATTGCTGGGGAAAAATATTCAAGTTTAAATAGCGTAGTACACATTGACTCTATTTACCATTTCGTGGAGTGATTAATTTTGTATGAATAATACGGTTTTGTTACTTTGAAGTGCACATTTAATATGTAAATATGTAAATTGAAAATTAAAGCGAATGTGAAAAATTTTATTTTCTTGTTAGCTGCTGCTATATTTCTTACGCTATTTTTTTGCTTCATTGAAATTCAAAGAATTACGTCTCGCGGGATATTTTATGACGAGTTTAAAGTATTTTCAACGAAACATGGAAGTAACCCTGTGATCGGTCACGAGCGTATCTTCCTTTGGGATGTTTCCCGTTTCCCTTTTCATCATTGTCGAATAACGAACCAATATACAGATGCACCTGCCACATTTGAATTGTTGAAATACAATAAGAGCTGATATATAATAAAACTGTTGATTTTGGCCCTCCTGATATTCAATTTATGACACCAATTGAAGTATGTAGATTCATTCGATAACATAATATGATCAAAATATTTTCCTCGTAAATGCAATACCGACACCTGGGTATTTTGTACGATCAATCATTACAAATAATTGTGTTAAATGTATAAATTGTACCAGTTTTTACTTAATATGTCTATCGACCTATCTATGGTTGCGAAACAATGCTTTTATATTGATCTCATTTTAAATACGTAAAAAGTTATTTTTGTTTTATATATAGCTTTATTTCTTTACTGTTGTTTTGTAGCAACATAAAGATATTTTAATGTATTAATTGTTTCAGAAAAAGAAAGGTAATCTTATGCTCGACTCTGAACACATAATCATCATCCTGATCGTCTTTTCTTTGATTATGTCCGGCTTGTGCTTCGCATTTGTGTTTAACTGTGTCAGAAAATTGGTTCGGGACCATCGAATAATAAGGGTAAGTTTAAAAGAGGAAAACTACTATGTGTATTAAATGAATAATCGCACGAATGCTTCACGGAGGAGAAAATTTACTAACGTGACTGACACAGGATTCGTTCTGACTTTTCATCATGATGTACCGAAAATGTGACTTTTAGTATATCGCGAAACGCTTATATATATTTCGTAAGTTATACAGTTAAATCCGTACAACAGAGGTATGTAGCAACGGACATATATGTATATGTGCCCTGGCGATTAAAAGTCAAGAGATTCAAAAAATGAAAAGGTTATTCCGTGGGCATTTCAAATCATTCCGAATTTCCGAATTTCACGTTCTATTATTATTCTATCGCGAATCGAACAGTGCAAGGTAAGAATAGCGTTTCTTGTTGAAGTCTTTCAACAGTTCTCTCTATCAAAACTTAAAAATCTCAAGTGCCGTGTGTTTTCTTTACTAACACTGTTAAACAGTGCAGGAAACATTAGGAGAGCTTATCTGTAGTCATTTAGATTTCAGTAATGATTCGAAAACTTGAAAATTGTTTGAAAGGATCATTGTTGTCGATGCTGTCTACATCAAGGAAGAATAAGAGAAAGCATGAGAAAAAGAGAGGGAGAGACAGAGCGAATTGTGGTCCTAGTTTACTCGACAATAGGAACAGCGAAGAAGGAACAAAACGTTTACGATTTTTAATCCCTTCTTTTCTACTCTTTAAAATGGTTATTTATGACTGCGGACAAATGCTTGCCGCATATGTTGCGAAGCATATTTGTAAAATTTCAATTCTCGCATTAGCACAACCCTCTGCTTGTTTTTCCATGAAAAACGTTGAATACCGGTGTGCCTGGAAAACATTCGATACTCAAATTTGAAACTCGAAGTTTGTTATTTATATTAAAAATAACATTATACCTATTTGAAATAAAATTCACGTACAGCGTCATGTTACAGAGTCACATAAATGGACTACTATGTATATTAAAGTCAAATACATTGTGCGAATATCATTCATATTTCAGAAGAGTAAACAAATAATGAAAAACAAGTTGTATTAATAATGAAAGAGTACAGCAAAGCGATCGTTGCTAGTGTTATGAATGTAAATCAAAAATAAAAGAAATAAGAAGTACTCAATAACGTTTATTTGTTTAAAAAGGAGACAAGAAGAATGATATTCGTCGTCCGCAATTTTGATGCAAGAATGGTAATAAGTAAATATGTGTGTTTACTTTTAGGAACACATCAGACAGTCTCGAGAGAATCGATTGGACGAAATCGGTCGTAAAGGCACGCCTTGTCCAATATCCAGATCGAAAACGGACCTGGATGATCGGAGCAGCGATTCTCCGAGTTTGGAAGTAGTGCCCAGCAAGGAATTGTTGCCCCCGTCAACAGCTCTGGTCGCGCACGAGTACGCGAAGGACTTGGTCCTTGAAATGAATCCAACACCAAGACACATACACGACATTCATCGAAGCAACAACGTGAGTAACGCGACGCAAGAACGATTGCAAGAATCGAGCGAGGAGCCAGAGATGCGAGACCATGCATGCCAGACACGGGAGAGTTTGTTTGAGTCTCGAATGACGCTGGAAGGAAGCGAGCCTCAACTGTCCTTCACGACCTTCGGTTTTCGTCGAGATTCTGGCTCGCGAAACAGTGACCGCCACCAACAACAATTCAGTCCGCGACACAGCCAGCAACGATCGCGTCAAAACTCTTCCGTTCAATGCGCGAGCTGCAGCCCGGCGTCGAGAGGTCGCGAAAACAGTGGAACTGTTTGCCCGAAGCACAATTCCGTGTTGGTGCCGGCCCCACCTGGTTGGCAAACTACGCACGAGTATTCTTCGTATCCAGCACCTCTAATATCCGTCCACGCCGATGCCCAGTATGCCGACCCCGCTATGGATCAGCAACCGACGACCTATCAAAGATTTCACAGTCCCAAACCCTGCAAACCCGCCTACTCGTCGTCTTCTTCCGCCTCTTTTCCCGCTCAGCCGGTGAAGATGACGGGGCAAGGTACAGCCGGCTCGGGCGAACGGTACTCTTCTCTCTACAATTCCGGGAACGGCTTCAACAGCGCGAGCAACAACGAGACGAACAGCTCAGATCATTCGAGTTCGCAGAAATGCTCGTTAGACGACTCCAGGTATAGAGCCGAAGCTATTATCGAAATGGACCAGAAAAGACCTTTCAGCATAGACAGCACGAAAAGCGCTCCGGATGTTATAGCGACGCACTGACGACGGTCTGCTGGGGACTGGGAGCCCTACAGGAGGCGCCATCCCCGACAAAATAGCGGTAGCAGTGATATCGTTCGGCACGACTGCAAGGTCAGCGTCGCCACACAAAGCTCCCTGGACGACGACGCGTCGACGTCATCCACCGTAGAAGTTTCTTCTTCCTGATCCAAGTATGTTGCCGCCGCCGATGAACTCGTGAACTGTCGCGTTTTAAAAATGAGGAGCGAGCCTCTACTGGCCAATTTGTTTCACATCGCGACACAGCAGAACGAAATTCCTATTTTGAGGCCACCCAAGCAGTTTAGAACGCCTCGTGCCAATCACGAGGAAAATTGCAAATTCATCTGTCGGCACTGCTCGTGCTCCAAACATTCTCACCTTCCCGAAAGACTGCCATCGATGCCTTGCTGTTTGTTGAACAAGTGTTCTCGAGATATTTTTTACCGCACGTGGCCCTACAGGCGTCTCGGGAATTGCAAAGTGCCGGCGAGGAACAGTGCCCAGATGCAATTATCTGTAAATAATGTCAAGAGTTACAAAGTGCGAAAAGGAATTCCAGTAATTCTGCAGGGAATCATGAAACAGGATACAGGAGCCTCAATACATTTTTAGGACAACTTTTTACAAACCTTTTGTGCACGACAGGGTATAGTTATGCGTTAGTAAATTATTTCGACAATTATCTCGGATTTATTCATTTACATGTCTCTCTTTCCCGTTTATTATTTCAATCATTGGTTGTTCAATAAGATTTGTCAAATATGAAGACAATTTCTTCATTGAATTATGAATAACAACAAAGAAATATAAGAAAAGTAGGAAATTTTAATGTCACTGAAGGTAAACTTTGTTTTGCAATAAATACTAGAAAATTGTATTTATTTACATGCGTTTAAATTTTACATTAATTACTTTATGTCATAAAGAATTTTGTAAAAAACAAATTTTTCTTTATATAATAAGTTCATAACGTGATCAAAATATTTATTGTAATGTTCTTTCTTTATCTTACTTAATTGCTTAATTACAATTCATAGTGGCCAATACTTATTTATAACTATTTTGCGAATAATGCCATTACGATCACTTCTCGTAACCATTCGCACCGTACGTTGAGGATATTATAAAGCGTACCTGATGCATGATTCGTATAATAAAATAATAGCTTTTATTTATAACAAAACGCCGATAATAAAGCAGTCCTTCATCTGTTAGGAAGGAAACCAAATATCCAGTAAAGTTTATTCTTTTTACACAATATATAGCAAGATCATTGCACGAATATTTTGTCAATATGTTACAGAATTGCATTAGAAGATACAAAAATACAAAATACTCAAATTAAAGCATTTTTTAAAAATGTATTTCGGTTCATTTCAACAAACTAAGAATCAAATTTAGCAAAGATAATATTTTTTATACGCACACATTTTATAAAGTTGCTTTTTTAATTAAATTGATAAAAATGTATACTTCTATGACGTGGTAAGTACTTCCTCCTGTTTTTGAAATTTTAATCATTAGTACGCCTTTTTAATGTGTAATATATTTAACACACTTTCTGCCATGTGTAATAATAATGAATCATGCTGAACTTCTCATTTTGACTGGCGTGAGACAAATGCATGTCACCATACACTTTTCATGAATCATATTTACTGCAGTGTAATACGATTTTATCACAACATGTGTCACAAGATATATGAGATTCAGAGATGCTTCATAGCGTTATTCAGGCAATACTACTAATTGCTCGTTTGTACGATAGAAATAATTTTTGCTTATAATTTGGATATAAATTTAGATAAAAATCTTACATATCTCCATTGTTACAATACAAAAAGTTTTCCAGTCCCACATATCTTGCCTAGCGATTTTATTTGAGTTAGCAATAGTAATCCAAAAGATTAATACAATGTATTGGTAAACAATATTCCTTTAAGTATTTACAAACGTTTATGACTTGAAGGATATAATAGAGTTTAAAATGTTCTCGTACGTCCGTCATAATTTTCTTATGATAAAACAATTTAAACATAATTTGCTATTGTTTTTGCTATTACCTTAATTTCTGTGATTAAAGCAACATTCATATCACACAATTAAACTAAGTATTTTGTCATAATAAATGCTTACCCAAATAAGAATTTCTTACTTAACTCAGGAAAAGCTATCATTTCCTTCTACTAAGAGTAAAATAACTACTTTGTGACTTTGACTGCACAGTACTGAAGTAATTACTCTAATTGCACTTCATTATAAATTTGTTGCACTTTTTCGCACAGTACTAATGAAGTCATAAAACGACGGTACACATATACAGATATAGGCGCAAATATTAGTTCTTCTTCGATATTTTATGCAAAGAATGTGATGATACTTTGAATGCTCTTTTTTTCGATATTTTTTGAGCTTTTAATCAAACGCTGCATGAGTAAAAGGAAAACATACGGTTCGAACATACGTATCTCTCGTAGTATAAACGAGAAAGCGTGATGTAGGTAAAATTAAAAATCGAACAAACAGTGCGAGTATGGTAACGAAGACGGATGAGGCGAGCCAAAGCGGTCGCTTAACATGGCTTTCAGGAGACGGTCGCACGGTCAACTTTATCTCTTCCACACAATTTGAAGTTTATGCGCGCATAGAAACGTCACTTGCTAATGTTGCTGTCGGAAAGAAGAAACGCTCGCCATTATTTTCGCGGTTGATACGATCGATCTCGACGGCATCGCGAGACAAAGCACACCATGGCTAATTTACTTAGGAATAAAGGTGACATATTATGAATGCGAAATGATCCGTCAGTGAACCATGATTACTCATTCACGATGGATTTCTTAAATTACCTTTACGAACGCTCGCATTTTCACTCGTTTCCCCATAAGTAACTGACATTAATTATACCAACTTTCTCATTATAATATTATGTCATCCATATTCTAGAACTTTTGTAATTAATTCTTCAGTCAATGTGTGTCCCTTCGAAAGATGTTGAACACGAAACAAGGAAAATATCTCTCTTTTTTGTTGTTCCTTTTCAACAAGACAGTGTGTATATTCGAGTGTATACATGTATGCATCCATGCATGTATGTATGCATGTACGTATGTATGTATGTATACATGAGAAGCCTCGACGCTCTGTTGTTGATTGATGTATAAGAAATGCATATGCACTTTCTGGTACTGCTTCGAGTCTGTTGAAATTCACAAAACGTAAAGTTCTCGTCGTAAAAATTCAGTGTCACTTGCAGGGAATATACGCGCGTATCTCCACACAAAATTATTAGTACTCGTGATAATAATCAACGTAATTGCGCCGAGTAAATGCCAACTTCAAGCACATGGATGGTGGACTAGTATGAAATGGCAAGTGGTATGGGTCACGTGAAACTCGGTAATTAAGCAAAATGAAATTTTTCTCGAGACTCTTTGGGTCTTCGCTATATGGTTTTAGAATTATCATTGAATCATTTACGCATAAACCCCTCCCTCTTCCACACTGTATAAATATAATATTATCTTTATTTCTCCTGTTGACATTTAGGATTGGAATATCGAAGGTATAATTGATTGTAAAGTATGTTGTGCTATTTATTTACTTATGTAGAACTCGATGCACACTTTGCACTCGAGAAACATCTTGATAATGATAATTTGCAACTCGTACCTCTACACATACTCGCACTTTTCCCAACTAATAATCTCGTAATTAATTAAACTGTTATCGATTTACCAACATTTTTGCATACTCTGAGATGACTCTCTTCGTTAGTCGGCACACTTCACATTTGCTTGGGTGCATTACTTCGTATAAAATGTAAATACGCCGTTTAACTAGTGTCAGCACTAATCAGTGTGAATAGTTTGTTGGCTTGTCCATACAAAATTTGGTTATTCATTTACGGACACTCACTTCTCTTTACGTGGTCTAAACTTAACAGTTAAACAGAAAATTTAATTGCAATGCAATTACACGCATAAAATATTATCAGTGCACCAAAGCAGAGTCAATGCAGATGTAATGGAACAGCGTCAAATCCTCTAATACCTCTTCCTTCCTCTTTCTTATTTGTGCTATTGAAATATATATGTATGTATATGTATCCGCATCGTCTGCCTTCATTGAACGAAGACCCCGAAAGAAACCTATCGTAGTTCTTAGTATTTCTTCTGGCAAGTCTGGCAACTATCTCCGCAAAAGTTACTATGCAGCCAGCAAACTACATAGTCGAATTCTATCCGCTGCACGTTTGCGAGTAAACTATCACGTACGAAGACGTACAGAAATATGTACGTGTCGCGTATACCTCTCTCACAAAGTAAAGTAGACGAATATTGATAAAAACTCACAAGATGAGAAGAACTGTTCTTGGAAAACAACTTCGTGCATTTTCCGGTATTACGACACATTACTTTTTTTCTACCGTGTACAAGTTTTACCCTTCATCGTCGCAAATAGTTACAGAACTGATATGAAGGAAGTTCCTTCGAAAACGTATCATCATTTGATATTTTAAGTTCATTGAAGTTACGTATTTCTTACTTTATAAACTAACGCATCGCTCTGTGAAATGCTTGTTTGTAAAATTAATTTCAAGTTGTGAAAGACAATTTTACTAGTAACAATAATAATCTCGTTATTTGCTAATAAGTTCATAAAATCATTCTACCGTACTTCAAAGATTGGCAAAGGTCGTAAGAATTGTTAGATTCAGGAGCAAAGTTTTACCATTAAGATTCCGCTCTTCTCGCGTCCCTTTATTAATTCTTTACGAGCTTACCATAAATACATTGAGGTAGCTAATTTGCACGTAAATTGGATATTTCAAAAATCATTCGCAAACTTGTATGCTGCGAGCAGATGAAGCATGTTTTCCTCTCTGAGGCGCAAATCGGTAGGAACATTAACTTCTCTACCGACAAATGTGTCATTTTCTGTTTCACTGTCTCTCTTTTCTGTTCACAAGTTTGAAAAGTGTAATACGATTATTAGTTTAAAAACGTACCGTTTTTCTCTGAAAATAAAATCAAAATAATAAACTCACCAATTACAAAAAGCACAGGCAGTCGCGTTGGTAAATTTACTCTGCAGGGAATGAAAAGAACGATCAATAGCTGAATTTCTTCATTTGTCAGCCTATTCTCGATGTTCCCATAGATTCGTATTTATGCATGATACCATGAATGAGAGTACTCCCTTATGCAGGAATACACATTGTTTACAGTCGTCGTTTCACGCACTGGAAAAGATTTTACCACGACATAAAAACAGATGCACGCATTGCCTTTCTCGCATTGTCAGTAAGAGTGTTTCAATCTCGCATGTTCAATTTGTACAAAACGTATTAAGCTTAAATGAATGTAGTTTAAGTTGACGAAACGGGGAGCCACTGGTGCAGAATTAACGACGTGAAATTACCATGAAAGTGGCTAATAAACTGCCAAACCGATAACAAATTCACATTGGCAAATAGACATGTTAATGGTTTTTTCCGTGAGAGTGAGCGTACCCGAGTCACATCGATAATGCTTTCAAAAACGCATTAACGATGAAATCTGCGCGACCGCAATTTGTCCGGACTCGGCCGTTCGGCAGAAACAGCGATGCAATATCCGTTTTCCTCTCCCTTTTCATCTACGATCCAACACCGCATGAAAATTAACGATTACCGCAAACTGTAAGCGATTGCATAGGCTAAAGTGTTACGCGAACATGGAAATGGCATTAAAAAAACTGTTTCCTTTATTTTCTTCTCCTCATCACATCATCATCATCATTATCATCATCATCTCCTTCCTTCGTTCTCTTCTTTTTCTTCTTCTTCTCCTCTTACTTTCCCTTCCCGTGGCATATACCATTATCTGGCTTTTGCGCAACTACAACTGGTATGCTGTTCTTCCGGCTATACTTGACAATAAAATCATCACATTACGCTTCTGGCAAAACAACAATTTAAAAATTTTGGTATCCCTAGTGGCAACGTTGCGTAAGAGAACTTTGAAAAACTCTTGTTTCTTCTGAACGACTTCCAACTTTTTCCGCAACTAAGACATTCTAACAATTTTTAACGAATTAATTAAAACTCCTTGTTTCCTGAAGTTTCTTAAAGGTTGTGAGAAATTATAAAAATCAAATCAGTTACTACCTTTGGTTTGAATTATACTTTAAACAATGTACACGTTTCTTTAAAATTAGATATGTATGCATTATTCGCAAAATTGTTTGGAAGACGGTACTTGCAAATGCACCGTAACCGCAAACAAAATTTTACGAACATGCATACATATATTAATCAAAATAACTATTTACTGACTGTTGATCGTAACATTAATCATCGTCCAATTCACAGTTCATAACATGAGAAGCTACGCAAATTCTTCTGGTCGTAGGGGAATTAATTTAACGAAAATGAAATTCCCTGCACAGAAGAGCAACATTCTTCGGTCAATGGGGGACGTTCTTTCATATCAATATAACGACGTGTAACTGTGTTAATCGTTACACCATAATTTGGAAGTTTTTGTGAGACATAATTAATCACTGGAATGTTAGACACTTATAGCGGAGTATACATGTGCAGAACGTACGTAAGTGATGATCGTTGAAGAATTTCCTATCTTCGATGAAAAGCGGTGATGAAGAGGGTGGATCGGTCGTATTGAGCTAATGTTCATAACAGTTAATCCGACCTTTATTCGAGAACACTGGTGGCTAATTTTATTTTAAACCACGCCCTGGTGACTCAGAAATTATACTAACATCAGTCTCTTAACATAGCCATTAAACACGCAATAATAATTAGGTTGAAAACTTCATTCTTTTATTAACCAAGTTACAGTTTTGTATTATTGAAACAGTAACCATATACCTTTGATTTGCCAATAAAACAGTTGCATCAGTTCATTTATTTGGCTTGTGCACATCAAAAGTAAATTTTTAATTCGTAACAAAATCTATGCT
>JABFPT010003214.1:0-15344 GCA_022817245.1 Nixonia krombeini
AAAAATTTTTTAAATTTTAAGTTGAATCGTCAAATTCTGCGATTGTGTTTAAAAATTTCGTAAGGTGGTAATGCGAGTTGATCAAAATTGGCAGACAATGCCACACGGTTGAAGATGCACTGTACACGCTAGTAGACAGAATGCAGCAGCTGGCAGTGCTGCTCGATTCTTGGCAGTGCGGATCGGTTCACTGTCGCGTCTACCGAAAATTCAAGATTCGGCCAATCAGTGCGCGACTTGGCTTACAAAAACAGTGTCCGAAGGTTACATCGAGGTAAACCAAACCAATAGTATTTTAGTTTAGTATCGGCGATCGCATCGGTACGGGAAAGTGCGTTCAACCTCGTTGTAGAAATTCGTGACGAGAAAGACGCGCGAAGCGTCAATTACGTCGAGAGTGTAAAACCAGTGTAACCGTCAACAGCAACAAACTCCTCGTCTAAACTTTTCGTCGGCATCTCCGGGGAGCTGGATTTGTCAAAAATAGAATCACGCCTGGCGAGGAAAGAAGCGAGGCAAAAATGAGGCAGTGCGTTTATCTCGATGTTTTCACTGTTGCCTCGTTGACCGCTCGTTACCGGGAAAACCTTTGAGTGATAAATTGGCAGCACGGCAATTAACAATTTGAAACTGTTGCCGCTGACATTAAAGTGGTGGTGAAATATACGCCGGGTGTCGATATCCTCGCGATTAAGGAACCGCTCGTTTAACTTATTCTTTTATTGCGACGCGGAAATTCCACTATTAACCCTCACGCGATGTGATTTCAGCGCTTTGAATTATCGAGCGATTTGTTTTTTACCACGAACACTTTCGTCATTTCTTAATCCCCGTCACGTGTTTTACAATAATTTAATTTTAACGTGTTAACAAACCGCCTATATAAATATTCCGTCGGATTTTTGACCCGTTTATTAATAAACATGACGAGCATAAACAAAAAAAAACAAAAATAATGAAATTTTATGAGAGCTGCAAAATATCGCCAAAGTCATCAAAGTGCAAATTTTCTCATCCTTTTTACTTTTTTTTTTTATAGAATTTGATTGCATTGCAGTTATGGAGTTACTGTCTCGGTGATAATCGAATCGATAATTTCATGCGATAACAACTTTTTCCCTGCCGAACGTAAAAATCGTGCTGATATTAAGAGGAATTGCGACAATGCAAAATGCACGATAACGGTCAATCGATACTTACCGTCAAAACGATTGACGAGCCGTGGATATGGTCGAGACTGATTCGATTTTAATCATTCCGACCGAATTTCCCCGTTGAGTATAATGCCGTTTGCAACGTTACAGATTGCTCCGCGTATATGAAACGGCCATAAGCGGCGGAATATCGAGAAAAAGCGAGAAGCTTCGTGTTCGAGTAATTTAAGCCAATTGGCGAGCACTGATATACATAATAGCCGCGATTGCCGCGAGCCGGACTAGATAACGCAAACGATGGCTGACACTGAGAAGAAATACACGAACGAGTATGGACGGCTGAGGCGATTGACTAGCAAAATTGATGGCCAGATTAGGCAGCTGAGCGTGAGTTCGATTGTCCTCTAAAATTAATTGCAAACTAACAGTGCTTACATTGACAATCGTTTATTTCGTGGCACAAACCAAAATCGATTATCCATACACTAACTACTAATACACTTCTAATTAACGATTAACTGACATTCGAAAGATATTACGCAAGCAAATTAACAGAGTAACGTTTAATAAACCGAAATAAAATCTTCCCGTGATAAGGAAAAACGGTGTTCGGGACGAGAATCCAGACGGCGTTTCATTTCCAGCTCTATTGACTAAGAATAATTTAGAGAGTACGTTGTAAAATATTGATTTTCGCAACACATTTCCTTCGCGCGCGCTTTCCCTGGCAGCTGTTGACGCCGCAGACGCTTCAACCTTAACAGGAAGCGCGAAACAGTTCTCAATCCCGGGTGTCCACGACAAATCGTTCTGTTAATTGGTTCATCCCTGCCAGTCCTTCGAACGAGGAAAAAGGGAAAGCACACATTTGCGCATTTGACACGGCGGTTAACGTTGATCACCTCAATAATTCCGCGTGAGAATCACGACCCTGTTGAAACCTCGCCTCTACATTTCGCGATCCAATTATTCCGTTCGCCAAGCGTGTCGTGATCAACCCGACGTACATTATTAATAATACGTGGAGTGACCTCTTCGCGGTAATCGCGGTCGCTAACTGCGTGCAGGCCAGGCAAATGGCCAGAGTGTCGCCGGTTCCTCGTCTGTCGGAACCGTGGTGACATAACTCAGTGCTGTTTTCATTGTCGCGATTTCGAACGGCAAATGCAACTGTCACATTTCGTATCTTTTTGCGAGTGTGCTGTACGATTTTACGGAGTTAAATAAACGTTGCATGAGCATGACGCGAAAAAACGCTCATTTTTCCATCGGTACCGTGAACTACACTTTCACCACCGTTACCATTCAATTGACTAATGGAGTTTTTAATGAAATTTGCACAAGTGGCGATCCGAATTCCAACTAAGTTTCGAATTACTTTGCCACTTGTTTAATCATGCAAATATTCGAAGGAGATAAAATAACATTGCAGTTGCTCCGGAACGAGGCAGAATAAATGTGTCGTTTTTGTTGTCTCATTTGTCATGCCATTCGAATAGTTCCATCTGAGGAATTGCGTTCACCTCCAGTCTCAAAATCATTTACATTTCTTTGCACCCCCGTCGAGGCATGTTCCTCAAAGCCGAAACAACATGATGCACCATCGAGGCAGGAATTCCTTATCCCACGCTATTTTATTTCATTTCATACTCAAATCCCCCTTGATTCACTTATTTATTAAAAGCGCGATACTTTAATGGAATCTTTCAGACCGAATAGCCTTAAGAAATTCTTCTACGCTCATTCTTTTTCCTTCTTTTTAATTACCTCGCATTCGCTTGCTCGTACATCTTTCCTCGCGCTACACAGTCGTCCACAAATGTAAAGGCATATTTAACTGAAACTAATTTTCGTACCAAAATTAGGACTGTTCGTTATCCTTTCCCGATTCATTTACTCGCCGTTTCATATACTCACACTTTTATGGAGAGCAGAAACTGCGCGTGGAAGAGCTGTATCAGTTAGGATAAAAATTAACTCCGCTCATTTCTCTTGAATAAATTATTCACGCAATATTTCTTCTTTTCAGTCTGAGTACGGACTTACGGAGGATCAAGTCGCCGGTAAGTAACGTAAATGAAACGTTCGTCTAATATCATTAATCCGGTCTGTAGAAAGCGACTTACGTTACTACGAGAAATCCTGTGAAAGTCCTCTTTACTTGAAGAGACCTAGTTAAAACAATAAAGATTCCTTTCGAGCAATAAGAATGCCATTTCCGGAAGACGAGTCCGATTCGTAGGAGAGGAATCCTCTTGTTTCCAATGTTACCTTCGCAATGTGCTGTACTAACATTTTTACACTCATTTTACAATTAGTTGGGAACAAATTGAAACAAGAGATCAAAGAGGACTTTGAGTAGCCTTGAAGGGTTTTGTTGCAATGTCTGTAATCAAATCCTGAAGTGACAACGGTAGTCACTTGCACGAATTAAACAAGGTCCCTAATATACCGCTAATTAAAAACGTTGTTTTTTATCTTGTTATCCCCGTTAACCCCTAAAACGCAATTCATTTGCTCACGATCAAATTTTGATTTGTTTCGTAGAGGAAAGTGAATATATGTAAAGTAATTAACCATCCAGGAAATGAAAAAAAAATACTGGTACAACCAAAAGTATCCTATTGTTAATTACAGCGGAATAAAAACTTGCAAGTAAAACTGCTTGCTAATTACAAAACTTGTAATAGCCGAACCTGACCAAGACCCAATTACAATTAATGGGTATTCCGATCAATGCCTTAGTAATGTCCATCTTCAATTTCCACTTAGGGGAACTCAACAAGTTTCGAATTAGATGTTAGTAGAGAAATTAGATGTTAGCAGTGAAATGTCACATGTCTAATTAGAGCCATATCGAACATCCTATATCACTGTATTGAGTATTGATCGATACTCTGTATTCAATAACTAATCGACTATTTTAACGTGAATAAGAATCTTTTGTGTTACAATCCGTAACTGCCACAGTGCTTAGTCAGCTTTACGAACACCGCAGCTGCAGTACACGAGTAAATAATTGGAATCAAGTGCGAGCGGCAAAAAACGTAATCGTATCCCGACAATAATCGCGGAATGGCTGCACCATTTTCATATTTTGCTCGCGAATTTCCGTGATTGACGGATTAATAAAAGCACACATTCAATTACTCAGGCTGTTCATGCTGACAAATTGATCGCATCTGACTTTCAATCCATCGAACGGACATTTTGCGTACACGGGTAGTTCTGCTTCGCTAACCGTCCTTTTCCAATCGATCAATCTTTCCTTACTGCAACATATCAAATTTGTGCTTTGTCTCGACAATTTTGACCCGGTGACGCGCGGCTCGCCCCTGGTGGATCGTTACCCGCACTCACGGCAATTTTCTCCAAAGTACCGCTTTCACTTACTCTTCTCATACCACGTGACGAAACGATCCCCTTGCAAGCGATTACGCCCGCACGAACATTTCCAAAAGGGCACCCCGAGATGCACCGGGTGGCGGATACGTGTAAAATCACTGCTGGCCGTTTGCCCAGATCTCGCGATATGTCCGATCGTGTCGCGAGTGCGACGTAGCGTAAAGCCGTTCGTAAATACGCGAGCTCATTAATTTCCAATCGGGAACCTACCATCGGCCTTTTTTCTCGTTCAAACTTCCTCTCTCGACCGTCAACGCTAATGTCCCCTGCAATTGTCTCAAATGCGCAGCGACGAGACGCGGCTGTCGTAAATCGCGGGAAAAAGGGAGCGCGGAGATCAGACACAAACAATTTTATCTCGTTCCGATCGCGGAGCACGGAAATAATATTTTCCAGAAAGAACGGAATAACAAAATTGCTCTGGTCGGGTTTCCGACGGTTGGCTAAAATAAATCACCCGGTGTATGTAGGTCTCTATCCACTTCGCTGAATCTACACGCTTCCCATGATTAATAGACACTCTTGCGAACTACCAACAATGCGTTGCCAGACACAACTGCCGCCGTCGCCGTTTCATCCTCCGCCAAATCGACGGTAACAACGACTTCTCGTCTCGCGTCCTGTGCGATTTCGTAGCCGCGAAATTCCGTCAACTTCGAGTGTTCGTTCAAGTCTTAAGTACGTGCTGAATCACGAGCGAGTCTTTTAGAAGTTGGATGGTGAGAAGGGGTTGGGGATGAATTTGTCCGCAGTAAAAGTCTAATTCAGATTTCTTTCGTTCTATTTTTCTGTCTACGCTTCGAGATCTGTTTACGTGTATAAGTAGACAACGAATTTGCGGTATTGAGATTTATCAGGATTACAAAATTCCAGGGATTTTGGTAATTGAATGTACGGCAGAGATAAGATTATATTGGATGCCGTAAATTCTTCGTTCAACTAAGCGATTAGAGCGCAGTTCAAATCAAGCGTGACGTGCCTAATTCGATCACCGCGACGGGATTTTGATCGCGGAGAGAATTGCATTAGCATCAATTTATCCATATCGTTGGTAGGTTGAGCTCGCGAGGAGTTATGCTGCCCAGTTATTTGCAGAATGTCGTTTGCATTTTGTAATGAATTTTAATTACCTCGCTGAAAGTTGCAAATAGTGAAAAAGTCGGTCAGCAGCGGATGGGGTAGGGGACAGAAGGATCGAGAAGATTGTGGACTTTTGAATAACATTAGAATTGAATGATCTCGTTGAGAAGGATTTAATTCTTTAATTCTCGAAAAATTTCCAAGTACCTATCGAAGTGTTTCTTTTCGAGATGGACCAGCTCGACATTTTCTACCAATTGGAGATCTTGGCAAACGGAAACCTAACCTCAATTTGTGGCCATAGCAACCACACTATCGATTTTCCCGAAAGTAAATTTGCGTCTTTTTCAAAATTAAATAAGTCGCAAGATGTTTGGAAGATAAAGTAAAATATAACTAGGATAAAAGTTGGGGTAAATTTTTCCAATAAAAATGTATTCGAATTATGGAGTGTACGGTTGATTCAGTTCAAAATTAATCGTTCAAAAGTAGTCCCCAATTGTTTGCTATTTTTGCGTTCGGTTAGTACCACCACCATGTCAGAGAATGTCTCGGAAGCGATTTCCTTGTGAAATTGCAATTCCGAGGAAGAATCTCATTACCCTCTCCCAGCTCAGCCTCACGAAAAAAACCCAATTCCGCATTTCGTCATGCCTTTAACGTGTGTAACAGGAATGACTTAAAAAACGAGTCTTAATTTCAGAATTCAAGGAAGCATTTATGCTGTTTGATAAGGACGAAGACGGCACTATCACGATGGCAGAGCTGGGTGTTGTCATGCGATCTCTGGGGCAAAGACCGTCGGGTGAGTAAACTCGACGTAAATAAGTTTTCTCCCGAAACGGCGTTGGAAGAAGTTAATTTACGCGCGATCCTTTTCACGTATATTCGATTCTAGAGGAACCCTAACCATTTTGAGTTTATCTGTACGACGAGCGTATTCATATTATCTCTATGAAACGTTCTTTGTACGCTAATCAAAGCCACAGCCTATTTGCAACGGTCTCGTGGACAACTGTCTTAAATGAATATTTGGTGTCACAGAAACGGAATTACGCGATATGGTAAATGAAGTGGATCAGGACGGCAACGGGACTATCGAGTTCAATGAGTTCCTGCAAATGATGTCAAAGAAGATGAAAGGCGCTGACGGGGAGGATGAGCTTCGCGAGGCATTCAGGTAAAAAAAAGTTGCAAATTAACCCTTTGCAGTATTTTGACTAGTCTGACTCGTGATGAGAATTTCGGGCCAAACGTGAATATCACGTGTCAGGCTCGTGATACTAATTTGATGTCAGGCGTAAATATCACAAGTCAGGTTCCTAGTCGCCGTTTAATTTTTAATTATTTTTTAAAAGCTTTTGGTACAAATTTGTTTGAATTCCACAAGAGCATCGTCGCATGACGTAAATAAGCCCACGGCTACTTCACAAACAGTCGCAAAAACTATTATGTTTCAAACTCAGACACTACGTCACCGCCGTTTCGGCTATTTTCCCGACCATTCCGGCGCATCACTCGGGCCCGAATTCTTCCGAGTTAAATCGTACTGGAAGGGGTTAATGTCACTACTGTATTTCCTTTGTCGCTCATTGCGACGTGATTAACATCAAAAAGTCACGAAAGAAAAGTGTGATAGCACTATTATCGATACAGGTAGTAGCGACTAGTTGAAAGCTGTGTGTGAAAGTATGCAATTCGGCATTGACACCTTATACTTTAGAAATGGTGACAATGTTACCCCCCTCCCGTCTCCCGTCCCCCGAAATTGTTTTCCATTGATACTAAACTCACATGTCCTTTGACACGTATAAAAAAATGAAGAAACTCGGATCCGATTAGAAATATAACCGACTACTCAGTCGTCCAATCAACTAAAACCAAACGATTAATTCACCGATATGTTAACAGAGTCTTCGATAAAAACAACGATGGCATGATATCGTCGGTCGAGCTGCGGCACGTGATGACGAATCTGGGCGAGAAACTGTCGGAGGAGGAAGTGGACGATATGATCAAAGAGGCGGATCTGGACGGCGACGGCATGGTTAATTACGAAGGTAACACCCACCTAATCAAATATCCCACTGAACTATCTGTTTTTCCTCACGGTCTGGCGCCACTCGTCCCTTCTGTGTTGCAGAGTTTGTGACAATCCTGACATCAAAAAATTAATTCACGAGGCGCATCGAAGTCTACAAAGAACAAGTCAACGGCACTAGTACAAAAGGCGATGACAGTCATGTTCCTTCCCGGACTCGAAAATGAGCGAGCCGTTGGAATGGTCGGAAAGAGCCGGAAACGGCTGCTGCTGGGGAAGCAAAATGGTCCTTTATTACAAAATTATGTTCACAGCTTTGCATTCGCGCGACGGCCAATTATTATTTCGCTTGCTTATGGAAGTGCGCGCCGAGTTGCACGTAGGCCTGTGAAAAAAGAAACAGCGTCCGACGATCCTCCACTGTTACACGTGTTCATGACAGTCGCGGCTGTGTCGAGTCAGCCTTCCACGGGCAAACTTCCTACGGACGAGGTACGTTCGTTTCCACGCCGGCATCGTCGTTGGAGAAACGGCGCGTCCGAGGCAGACGCATAGCGACGTGAACCGGCAACGAGAGGTGCTTTTACGGCGTTCAACACTAGCGACAATTTTGATAACGATACCCGCCACATCGTCCCTGAGCATATCGAGCTTTGCTTCACTGAACACACCTCACGTTCATTTTCGTCAATTTTTTACTTCTTAGTTGTTAAGGCTGGAACGACGAGGGTGTGTCGCATATCCCAACCGGGAGATCGTCTCTGATACAATCAATGAAGCTTCGGTTGTACAATGTACATAACGTTTCAGACGCTGTACCGCAAGTTTCACAATACCCTATGCATAAGTTTCTCGTTTTAGAGTATTTGGCGAGGTACGAACTGCTCGTCGACTCAGGCTTCTTGCCATTCCCCAAAGTGACGATAAGCCTGAATCTCTCAGCAGCGTAAGATCCATTGAAAGTCAGCGAAGTCAATCGGAACGTCGACAATTTGACCGCGATGGTCGTACAATCGAACGCACCTTTGAAATACACTTTTCATTTCGAGACACCAAAATCGGTCTCTCACCGCGACTTTGCAGCGTCGGAACAACGCCTTTTGTCTAACTTTGCAAAGCTCATCTGTAATTGCAAATGTGCAAACCTGTCAAAGTAACTGTCATGGCTCGTTGTGTATGTATGCGTACACGCGCGCGATTCGATTCTACATCGCACAATCAAATGTCGACATTCAACGGTTTTATCGAGAGCTGCGAAGTAGTTGGCAAGCTTTTTACAAACGTTTCTGGTCTTTTTGTCGGTCAACCGTTGAAGGAGGTGAATGTTATTTGTAAACGCGACAAGGCATTCAGGTTATATCACTAAACGTAAACGTTACTATAACTGTTGTGAGCTTTGTTCACTGTAATAGGATGGTATGAAATTATGTATCATAATTTCATCAGGCATTATTCAAGTTAGTGCATAATGATTATAATCGTTGATATTATGTGCAGGTTTAATGTTAACATAAAGCTTTTACGAAACATACATAGGTAAGTAATCGCATTGAGAGGGAGAAGCAAATAAGGATTGTTCAATACGAGCTGTAAAATGATACGCGACACAACCGTCGTGATTGAGTTAAATAATTTTTAGACGGATGATGATTTAAATGTCAAGGTTCGTAAAGCTTTTGATTGGCGAGTTATTGATGCTAATAATCTAATCAGTTCAGACTGTGCGTTTCTAACGAGTCTTAAGTTATGAGCAACTGCGATATAAAAAATTGCGTTTATACGTTATTGTACATTCGAAACGACTTGGTTGTGCGACTGTTTATTGTCGCACGTAGTTACACTAATTTTATGTAAACGAAACTTGCTCGAAATAACACGTGTCAATTTCATCCCTCATAATCAACACAAACGCATGAACTATTTTTTATACGACTTTAAATTCTGTTATGTCACCAAATATAAGCGAGGATAAGGGAAAAGGAAGAAGCGTGGCAGAACAGAGAACCTTCGTCAGGTTAAACATATTTAAGACGACGTTGGAGCAGAATGAGAGTGAATTAAATTACTGTGCAAAATGGTAACGTTTGCCATGCACCAATGTTACTGGAGGACTATGTTCGACCTTGCTGGAGAAATGAAAGCAGAGAAAAAACCGTTTCTTGCCCAAGATTCTTGATGGTGATTCCTGATCATTTCCTGTAATGTTAGCTCAAGTCAGATCCAAACGGTAACTGTTTAATACCCTGCTCAATAAACAAAGATAAACAAAATAAATTAATATCAGAAGAATAACGCTTTCGTCTGCACATATGATACTTCTGAGTAAATTTCACATGACTTAGCCAACTGATGATTTTATAAACAGGTAACGGTAATGTTCAGATCTTTATTTTCCCTGCTTTCAATTTCTACCAAAGATGTTTCATCTTAGTGAAAAAAATAAAAGCAGGAAAAGTTTTAGACTAATTCTTGGCCAGAATTTTTGAAAAGAATTCCTTATCTCTTCCTATAATACTAACCTGATCGACACTCTAATCCAAACATGAACAGAAAAATACTTTTTTCTCAATATTCTGGCCTTCTCTAACAGATCCACTTGCAAAAATCAGTTTAAATTTGACCATTTAAAGTCTAGAAAACTGATGACTTTCTGAACATAGAATTCTCATACAGGCCTGACTAGAATTTGACCTCTACGACTATATGAACTACTCCTCAGGAATCCTGGTCAAGAACTTCACTTTCGTGCTTTCATTTTCTACCAGAGTATCCACACGTGTACCTTGAAATATGCGGGGTAATGAAAATAAAAAAGCTATAGATGGTACCTTGGGCCTAATTAAGATACATGGCTATATATTATCGAGATTAGGTGATGCATAGAGTTCGGATTAGTCTCGCATGGAAAAGCATTGACGCAGAACTCGACTGAAAATCTGTCGATAGGTAATCATCTTGGGAACAGTTGTGCTCCAGATGTAAAACAAGACCTGCGCTAAATGATTACTCGGACTAGGTATTGGCAATAAATGGGAAATCCTTGGCACGCAAAAGATACCTCCTGAATTATTCAGAAAAGTAAAGTGCTTTTAATAATACGATACATTAAAACGAATTGAACCAGATCCGAAAGAAAGATAAAAAATGCTCGCGGTGATATCCGGCGTGCGATCCGAACTCATGTGTGATAACGTACGAATATTCCGATAGAAATAGACAATAAAGCACTGTTTGGTTCTCGGAAAATATAGATTGCGTAAAATTATATATTATATATTATATATACGAGAAATAGTATATTGATTATATTTATGTATCGCAGAAACATGTATTGAGGCCTCTGTCTCTCTCGTGCGGCTGTCGAGATGTGAAATGGGCTAAGGAAATAGGACTAATTGTAAGTATAATCCAGAAGGACATGCATTCATTCAGAGTGGAAATATATTAGCGAGTGTTTGAGCGGAGACGTTTGTTATTGAAAACGACGCAAGTGTGTTCCACTATCGATCTGACGTGCGGAAAAAGTTACGAGATATGTGGTATCGATGGAGTTACCATGTTGTTGTTATTCATTTCAGATTACCTCCAAACTGCTTTCTTACTGTGAAGAATAAATAAACAATTGTTGAAAATAAATTGAGAAATATATTTACATAACGAATAGACTCGCGAGCCTTATATTTTTAATGCTCGTCACGCAACTTTTAATTACGAATCGTCGTTCTCCATTGAAACTGAAAATTACGCAAATCAGAAGGAAAAATGTCTAAGCAACGTTTATGAATATATTTTCACGAATGTCAAAAACTGAATTTCATTTATGTACAATAATTTGTGATGTAAATGTAGAATATCAAATTACGTAATTTGCATGGAATTATAATAAAATGTATTATGCATGAGAAAATGTAAGGCTCCGATTAAAAGACAAATTACACCGGAATCTCGTCTGTTGTGCCATCAATATTTCAATTATAATGCAAAGTGATGTGCGTTTACTCGATTCTGTGATTAAACGTCCCTGAATTCTTTTCACTCGAAAATGTAACGCGAAGATGAAGAATAAAGATGTGTCTGTTGGAAATGCACTGTTTATAAAATAGATATCTATAGAACTGGTCAAATTAAATAAAATGTAATTAACTTATTTTACACACAATGTAACCTGTAAACGTTGATAAGTGAGATTCCAGTGTACGAATAATCAGGTCTCCGGGTAATAAAGTTAACGTGCAGCAATACAAAACGTCCTATAGACAATATAGTAAAACAGTCCAAAAAAAGTGAAATATATTATGCACTCGTTTTAGCCTTCGTTGATAAATTTGCGTTGGAAGTACGAGAAATTGTAGAAGGACAATGATGTACACAAACGAAGTGCCGGTCACGAACGACGATATCCCATCGCCGTTAGCAAGTTCAATGTGGAAACGCAGTAATAATGTCTTGTCTGATCAGGGAAAAAAGGCGTGCAATAATTAACACTGCAACGATTTCCTCGTTTGCACTTGTTAAGACGTATGATTGTCAGTATTACCAAACTGTAATCGTAAACCAACAATTTCTAAGTCTTGATAACACGGGCATGATAACAATGATAATAACGAGAAACATTTTATTACAAATGTTTACAAATTATACTCAACGCTGACATCGCAATGTTAATTAGCCTAAGTTCCGAGAAGCAACAATCCTCGATTTTTTGTCAATCATTCATGCATATCGATCGCGGCAAATTTAAACTGGCAAAGGTTGTTATCATTTCCCGGAAATAAGTTTACTATTTATATTCTAGTTTAACTATTTCATTGTTTAATGTGATTGCAATTAATAAACTATAAACTACTTTTCATTTTTTTTTCTCTTCAAAACTACTCTACTCTTGTAGTTATTCATCTTTTTTGACTCGTCCGGCGAACCTAAAAAGGACTTTGCCGTTCAATTGATTTTCCAATCTAATTATTAAGAACTTGACAAATTATAAATATATTTTGATTGTAATATAAACAAATTCTGTATGTAAAGTATATTTTTATAGATTGGTTAAGATGTGAATTTAACCACAACTAACTACTTTGTATTACTTTACGAGACGTTCTATGTAACTAATGTGTATCGTACGCATACTCTATTGAACGTTGCACAAATTTTATTGTATATTATTATGCATTTATAAGTAACGCGCAAAGGGTGTATTTGATAAGAATGACAGCCTAAATTGCAAATACGGTATAAAGTTCATAAAAAATGGATTATTTCGACGGCTACGAATTCTTATCGGACAAAGTATGTGAAATAGACACACACACGCACCGTTACAAGTACAATCACAACGTTTAAATAATTTACTGCAATTACATCACCGTTGGATAAACGTTTTGATACGGCTCGATTTACCCTTTTCTCGTCAAATGCACTCTGTACATTTCGCGCGTATAAACAGCGAACTTGCAAAGCTACCACTGCGCACAGCCGCACAAAAATTATGAAAGTAATAGCTTTGAAAGTTTGCCGTATCACGCAACAAGCCGTAAGAAACAATAAATAATTTCGGTTTCGAGTATCGAACTACTACCGTTACCTCGTCTTGATTAAGAATTATGTCTGATCCGAGTCTTCCGTTAAGTCTTATCTTATCCCGGCTCTGATAAACAGATGCAAAGTTTGCTTCATGGCGTAGTTTTTAGACCGTAGGAAAGTTAACTTTTAACTGGCGGCTAAGTCACGTGACTAATCCGATTCGCACAGTGGTTTTAATCAGGCAGATGAATTTTGGCGGATAGTTCAGGAAGACGAGAAGATTCGATCGCGCCACTGCGATTTGTTCGTACGTAAATTCTATGGCACGAGGACTAAGATGTACTATGCGGACACTCATTTCCCGGAAATAAAGAAGTGTAACGCGAATTCATCCCATTCCCTTGACAAATAAAATTGCGTATTCAATATCGCCATGGCTCTTTGCCCACTTGGTGTACATTTGGAACGCGAAACTTATTGTTTGTGTGTTACGTGTTCACGCTTCTCTTTGCGTCCCTAAACGCTGTTTCTCCTCTTTGGAATATGCGTGGTTACGTACGCGGCGCACCTGCATTATCGCAAATGTAACATTGATTGAAAGCTCGGTCGAACGATCACTCTCTGTACCGGCCATCGTGAGCGAAACAGCCACGCGAATACCCAGAGGTTGAATCGCAAAGTAGAAGTGACGATAAATCATCCGCGTTTGCATTCGCGATCGAACATTTCCACCGCATTACATTGCGAGCGTAGAAATAGACATCACTTTGATTTTCGCGCCTCTTTCGCTTCCACCGCTGGTTCTCCATTTCTCATTGGCTACTTCGTCCAGGCGTATAGAAATGTATCAATCCTGACGAAAATAAACATGGTGTTGTAATTCTTCGACAATCCCGTTCTGCGATAAAACCGAGATTGGAAAAAGAACGTCTCTCTGTTCGGCAGATTAATCTATAATGTTCGTAGTAGTTGCTTTGAACTGTGATATTTGATATAATTCATGAGCATATCGTCGTTTTAGTTCGTTATAAGTTAAGGAAATGCTTCCCCTTGCGGCCAATTCGATTCTCCTCGTGTAGAGTGATTCTTTTGACTCGTGACAAAGTCCATTTGACCCAAGTGGAATTCCGTCTGCGTCGGGGAAGATTAGCGTGAGCCAAGGGGTTGTCTCATCGGCGCAAAGAGGAATTCACTAGAGCCAAGAGGACTTTCCTTCGCGGAAGAAATCCATTTGAGGCACATCATTTTCGCTTACGCCAATATATATACACACACATTTCCCCTGTCGAAAAACATTCTTTGGAATCTTCCCTCGACGCACCAAGCACGTTTGACTTTTCAGAAACCAAGTTTCACTTCCCTAGTCAGCCACATCCGGTTTCGTGATTTAGAAGTATCCGACTTAGCTTTTGAGTACACGTATCTGGACAATGAGAAATGAATGGCATTTTGGGGAAAACCGAGAAAAGCCGTAAAACATCGTCGCAATCAGCGACGGAGCACCTCGTATTCTTTGAACAAAGGCGATCCACGGAACAGCGCGAAAAGCAAACCGTCATTTCCGTCAATCGAGCATTCGAACGCTGCTTCAATGTGCGGGAAAAGTGTGCGGACGTTGTAATAAAACGAACACGAAGCGGAACGCCGAGCGCGAGAACGAGCTAATCAAAAATTGTACATTAGAGAGCGTACTCAACATATTACCGTTGCTAAAGCGATTAAAAGTAAAGTAGCGAGAGACGCAACGCAACTTGGCAGTCGCTTTCGGACAGCAGCGTCCGACGAATCGTCGCCAAAACCGTTAGGTTGTGCTGCAGATTATGCCGCGGTTTTAGACTCGCGTTTTGTTCGGGGCGTTAAATTTGCTATTGATTTCTTCCTTGCGACTCTTCGATGGGTAACCCCCCCCCGCCCCCCGCGACACGCGCCCCCACCACTATATCTAAACAAACCCCTCTTACCAAATCTAACACAACCATATATACTTAAAAACGAACACTAAACTTATATTAATATAACTAGTTATATAACTTTTACCCCCCTAACAACATTGTTTGATATTAATATGTAGAAAAAAAATGTGCTACATTCTATATATATATACTAATAATCACATTCATACAATTAGATAATAATTTATACTA
>JABFPT010003219.1:4105-15315 GCA_022817245.1 Nixonia krombeini
AGGGCGGGAAAAATGTGTTAATTGCCATATCCGAGTAATTTCGCATGCGTCGCTGAAGAAATGGAAAGCGTTAAAAATTATTTATTTTATACAGTACGTTGATTAACGGAATTTCAATTATTTTAATTTAACGGTTTCAATTATTTTAATTTAACGGTTTCAATTATTTTAATTACAATGATCTAATTAATTCGTACCTGAAACGAAGGAAGGAAAATAAATCGCAATTAATATGGAAAAGAAAGAAAACCTTCTTCTATCGAAGTAACAATCTTATTTTCGATCTTTCAAGAAAAATGATATTATATAATTAACAAATATTACTAACGCAGAACTGAACTTGGGCTAAGCCTGGTGACTAAGGAACACACGATTTGTCAGGAGATCTTTGCCGAACGGAAAATGAACGCGGGGCCTTCAATTAAAGCGTGATGAATGAAATCAATAGTCGGGAGGCGAGCAGAAGAACACAACGAGCGAAATAAGCCAATTTATAAGCGCTTTTCCTTGACAGCCGCCGCATGAAAGGCTCACTTGTCAGTGATTTTCGCTGTAGAGGCGAGTCGACGCGCGATCAATTAAAAACGCTGATTGAAGTTCCGCGAAACTTGACGCAATTTCGTAAAAAGCGCGGCTATTGCGGGCTATTGGAAAAGCTCGAAGGTAAAAAGCAGTACCGATTTATAGAACGCTAAACAAACGGTATACGTCAACGATTCGTCAATTTTCCGAATTTTTACAGTTGTGAAAAGTGTTTTGATTTGTTGTGTTTCGATTGTTTTGACGATTTTGTATTTTTTCCTCAAAAACTGAAATTCGAGGAAGAGAGAAAACAGACTAGTTTTGAGATAGTCGCGACCCGGAAAATCGACGGACCTGGTGTGAGTTTCCGTTCTCTCCCGTCGCCGATTTCTCCCGTCTTCCTCCGAACCGCGGCGACTCCCCTTTTGCATCCTCGTCGGCCATTGATAGCCGGCGTTAACGAGAAACAAATGGCTCGTCAATTTCAGCTATCGCCGTTCGCAGAAGCAGTTACCGATAAATTGCCTCGGGCATCTTCGAATAAACCTCCGACGCGATGATCAGTCTGTTTACCCGCTAATCGAAAGCGCCGATTGAAATTTCCGTGATCCCCGGAGAAACCGACGTTTCCGCGAAGCCGGTTTTTTTACCGCCTTGCCGAACGATCGTCTTATCTCGGTCTACCGATCTCCGCTGCTTTTTTATCCATCCGCGATCGATCGCGGTCTCCGACGAGTGGGACACGGGGGGAGGGGGGTGGAGCGTCGGCGAGTATGAAAGGAAAACGAAACTGCGGAGAGGGACGGGAAAATAGAGAGGAATGCAACGTTGGCCGTCGAAAGATTCGACCGGATATCCGTTCGACGTTAAGAGCTATCGGGGTCGTTGCGCAACCCGGCGATAACAAGCCGCGAAGGAACGCTTGGGAGACGAGACTGGGGAGGGGGATCCATAATTATTATTACCCGGCCGGATGACATTTTCTCCTCGGCGAAATGTCGCGAAATGTTACGCAACTTTTCTCTTTTCCGAAATTCTAAAAAAAAAGAAAAAAGAAAATAGAACACTCTCCCGACGGAATAATAAAGGAAGTCCCGAATGGCCGAGTTCTGCCGTTTCAACAAACAGGCGAGGTTGTTGTTTAAGGGTAAATAAAATAAGAAGCGTTACTATTCTGGCGTGAATATCCCGTTAGCGAGCCGACCGGAAGTGACGCACGCCCTGGCAAACAAACGCGGCCCAAATTCGCGGCGCACTTGCGAGCTCACGTAATTTTCCACGATCGCTTTCCCCGGCCGGATTTTTCACGCCATTCATTGCTTCACGGCTCTCCGCACCTCCGCCAGATCTCCCGACCTAAGCTAACATTTCGTGACGGCCGACGTCCGGTCAGGATCATCGCAGCCCGACCACCTCGCCGGAAGGAGTAGGAAAGGTAATGTCACTGGTCCGTACGTCCGTACACGCGAACGCCTGTGTATGCGTGCACGCGTTTGCGTGTATATCACGGCCGTTCTAGTCTACATCCAACGCGCTGCTGCTTTTTCCCAGTTTCGTGCACGGCCACCGGCGAATTTGCATGAGAAAGGACTGCCGTAAATTATACGTGCGTTGTATCGACAGAGACTACCTTTTTCCTGCATTTTTGCCTACGACGGAAACGACGGTTTTGGTCCGTGGCATTTTTCTATTTATCGCTGCTCATGACTAACAGCTTTGAATGTACATCCAGCTTTGCCACGTCGGCTGGCATAACGAATACCTGACAAAGACAGTTCACTTCCTTTCGTATCTACCTTTATTTTTTTTTTTTACAAATTTTAATTACGAATGACGTATGTCGAGTGGAAAATAACGTCAGAAATGGATCGTTGATAATTCATTTCCGAAATGACGAAAGTTGGCCGACTATCACTCGTACACTGCAATAAAAGCAATTTGGAAGACTGAAGATATTTAGCAACTGAAAAAAAGGATCAAATAGCAAACACAAAAATATTACTTGAGCGCGCAGCGTTCGGTAAGAAGAAAGGAAGAGAATAAAATAATATTGACAACGGAGTCTTTCAGTTGCATTACGAGACACTCCGATAAATATCCGGAATATATAATCGAACATATTCGATATACGTCGTAATGAATATCGGTGAAGATCGACGTATTAAATATAACTTGAATAATGAAACGTATGATGCCGAGGGAAGGAAATACGTTTCTTAAAATATGACAATCGATACGTGATAAGTGAATTCGGCGAATAAAATGATTGTGTACATTACGATACGTCAAATGACGTATTCCACGACATATTTGGACGTCGTGATCAAAGTCTTCCCCCAAAAAACCGTCTTACCGTCGAAACGAGGAATTACCAATGCGCAGCGATGAGGAAAGATCGACGGTAAATCTGGGCAGTCGAAACGGTACTCTTCCACGCGGAAAGACGGCCGGGCGTTTTTTCTAACCGTAACAATGCAGCGATCAGTTACGCGAGAGCCCACAAGTTGTCGCGGGCGAGCGACGAAGACGAGCCGTTGATTCTAGGTGATTCGGACGTCGCGGACGTGGGCTCGTTATATGGCCGCGTGTACTTTCCATGCGCGGGAAGAAAGGCGCCGTCGACATCGTCGTCGACGTCGCCGTCGGCGTAAAATGTCGCCGAACGAGCCCGGATAAAGCCGCGCCGGCCCACCTGGACGCACACGCAAACGACATAGTAGTCGGCCGTGTCCAGGTGGGCCGTCGCCAGAGGTGGGTGGCTGCTCTCGCTTATCTCGCAGAGGCCGAGTCCTCGTAGGTGGAAACTGCGCCGGGGAAAAATCCAGCGGAAGGAGAAACATCTGTCTGGGATATGCCGTTTCCGGGATGCCGAGGAAGTTGCCTCCGCCTTCCCCCTCCCTCATCCCGTTCTGCCGCATCCGGCTCTGTCGACCCGCAAAAGCTCGATCTTCCGGTACGCAACTTCGATCGGCCGCCGATTGTCCCCGGTTTTAATTAGCGGGGATTTTTAATCCGTTGTGACTTTTTCCGCCCCCGGGCCGAGGTCTACCCCGCTGAGCTTGTTATAGGTACAACTGGTTCGATTACGCTCGTATACACACCGTTCGAGCGAATAGCCAGGCTCTCCCGTCTCTAAGAAAACGAACATTCACCGTCGAGCGTCTCGTAGCCAGAACCATTAGCAACGTCGTGTACGCGTTGCGTACGAGTCGCGAGGCCACGTAGGCCAATGGGGGTCAGACGCCGTGAGAAAAAGAGCGAGGAAAGAGAGATGGGCGAGGAGCCCGAGACTTCCGCGGAAGTGACAACATTCCACCTCTGGATGATGCGAGATAAACGGCTTTCCCCTCCCGACCACCGCATTTCTTTCATTCAAATCACTTTTCCGCCGTCTACGCATGCCGTGGACGAGGAAACGTTGTTCACCTAAAGGTGCGTACACACGTTTCCAGTTTTGTTCGCGTAACAAAAAACGAAAACACGTCACTTCATTTCATCTCGTTATGCAGGCGGACTGTAAACTATGGTCCGTTTTGTAAAAGATTCGGTCGGTTGAATTGAAAATTAGCTACTGGATTGAAATATCTTCGGCTGGAATTCTCTACGTTCAAATGTTGACCTAAACAAACTGAAGTTAAATTACTGTTTGAAAGTACAATTTTAACGAAGAGATATGATAGAAGTTAATTAAAAGGCGATTCAAACACCAAATATTCGCTTCTAAGTAACAATTCTGACGCGACGAGAACGGTAATTAATAAACACTGTTACAATCGTATCGACGCTTAACGAGTGTGACTTTTCTTGGCACGATTCTACAGCGGTGAATTCAATCGATAAAATGCCGTCTAGGAATTTAGCATTGAGAAATGAATTATCGAGTTATAATAGTCTTCACGTATCGGAAAGGAGTGTCTATTTGTTGCGAAAATAGGTATAGAAATTCATATGTTCGTAGTCATGTCAAATGGCAAAGTGTGTTACAACAAATCTCCAACGTTACATTGGATAGATTGAAAAGAACATTCGATCTTTTTGCTACGACTTAACGTTCCAACTTTTCTTCTCGATCTTTTCCTTAAATATGAAATATTTCCAACTTCTTTATCCTTCCTTGACATTATCATTTCACTGCGGCGTTTCCATTTTATGAATATCATTTTATACGCATTATACTCTTTGACGTCACCAGAGGAAGTTGCGCCGAGAGACCTTTGTATGTATGAGGTGTCTGAAATTCCAACAAACTTAAGACCACATCCTCCTGAATTTCCAGGGAATTAACAAACAGTATTTCATGATTTACCTGCATGGAATTTCCTCCCCGAAACGCGAACCAATCGACGGCTCGGGTGTCAATTGTCGATACCTTCAACAGTGGGTGGGAATACGCAAACACGCGTTGATTCGTTTCCCATCACCGGGATAAAATGGTTTGTGTGCCTCGAAGTTGCGCGTGCCGGTCCAGCCTCCAGGGCTCGATGGGCGCACGACAGCGCCTGTCCGTCTTTCGAGGCACGGCCCACTACCACCTTCTCTTCTCTCTACGTTTCAATCCCGTCCCGTGTTTTTTACTATTGATTCAAATTCCCCCGTTCACTGGCCAGATACGCGTACTCAACCAGGCGAGTTTCTACTATGTTGCCACTACTGGTATAAATCCAGACAGATATTTTCCATTGAGAAACTCTAAGTTACCAACTTACTGATTTGGGAGAGCGAGTTGACAACCTGGACCGTCGTTGTGTAGGTTTACATTTAAATATAATATTGCCGAATATGGCAAACGTGTGGCCATATTTGTGGCCAGTTTCTACGTTTGCTGAGAAACCAAATCAACCAACCCCAACAAGCTCGATGTTGGGATCAAATACTCCGGCGTTAAGTCCGCAAGTAAAAGAGCGTAATTAGCTACTACGTCACGCGTTGTTATCCGATCGGTCTACCGAATTTCCCAATTTGAACGGTCCGCAATTTCCGCCTACCGAATGTCCAGTCTACCCCACCAATTTGGCGCCATCAGTCGTTGCCCCAAATTTCCATCGAGTATTCGCACACATCGAAGAATGAAATTCCCCTGCAAAATCTTCCTCGACCTACGCCATTTCTCATGTCACCTTGAAAGTGCACGCGCAAGAGGAACCGTTGATCGAAACGCAGTTGCGTCCGGTGTTTCGTGGTTACGCGCGATAAATAATCGGTGGACAAAGACGGTGGATGGCGATATAGACCGACAGGGGAAAGGGGCAGGGAGGGGGGGAGAAACGGTAGCGTTCCGCGTTTACCGCACGCCCTTGCGAAACTGCAGCTGCGGCTCATAAATGTCAGCCCGACAATAATACCTGTTCGAATTGCACAATGACTACCCCGAGGCAGTCTTCGTCCCCCGCCGGAGCGAGCCATTGTCCGGCCGGTTTACTCGGCGACTTTTCCGCGGAACGCGATGGCCGGCATCGGCGGTGATAATGCTCGCGGTTCGACGGCTCTTTCTATAAATAAAACGGGGGGCTTATTAATAAAGCGCGCGGGAGATAAGACGCGAGACGGAAGACGCGTCCTCCACTGGTTTACTCGAACGCCGGCTATTCTCGAGATGGCGAATCGATAGCGATTGCTCGAGAAGTGTTAGTCCTGCAAAACTTTCGCCACGCTGTCTTGGAAAAACGCAGTTGGGAACAAGTCCGATCGATTCGACGGTAACGGCGACGATCGACGAAACTGGCCACGACGTTCTTTTATCACGTATGGACGAGCGAGAAGCTGGGACTGAGAGGAGATGCGACGGGGGAGAAAAAGTCGGCGCGGTTAAATTTAAATGAGATAATAAAGGCGTTCCGAAAGGACATTTTTTCCCGGCCGTCCATAAGAAAACGTGACCGCCCACGAGCCGCGGCCTGGACGACGCTTATGGCTGCCTCTGCTTCGTGCACGGGCTGCGTAAGGTGAGGAAAAGCTGGTCCTCCTACGAGGATCCCGTGCGCGCATATCGCCGGCCAATCGAGTCGCGACGAACAGGTTCACCTACACGTGCGAGGCGACGGACTAATTTATTTATATTTATTAAAAGCAGCACGCTCGCGCCGTGTCACGGCGACGCGATCGCCTCTAATGTATTCACGGGTTTGGGCGACCCTTCGCGTTCGACGTCCTCCACTTTCACGACTCTCTCGCGGACACGACAGTCGATCGCGCCACTGTTATTAACGACTGGGTTTATTTGTTACCCGGTTTGAGATAACGGCCTTTTCACGACAGTGGCAAAAATGTATGTATCAGTTGCTCTTGGTAACTTTAACTAAGGTTGGAAATTGAGAAATACGGTTAAGTAAATCGACTGACCAAGTCAAATTCTGCTTTAGTTATAAATTATAGAAAATAGACGTTGCAATTAAAGTGCTCGGTAAAGTCAAATGAGATCCTTTTTTTAACTAATATTTTTTGCCGCTGTGTAAAAAAGGGATAATCCCCGCTGTTGAACGTGGTTTAACGAATGATGCAATAGTTGTAAAATAATTTTATGACAAGTCGTAATAACGATCATGCGTAGTCGTGTAAAACTTACGTCTTTGCTCGGGACGCATAATGGCGTGCCCTCCTTCACGATTCCAGCCTCGACCATGACGCCCATCACAATGGGATCTCTCGAGTTGAAGATAAACTGCAAAGAAAACGGCGATAAATGTATAAATTATAATACGACTAGCATTTCCTTTCAATTTGAAAACAATACGCACAAGTTGTTTCGCGTGGAAGCAGAAATTACCGCGGACGAAAATATGTCGTTTGAACGTAACGATTATTGCTTTCAGCCAATAAACTCCGCTTTCGCCATTTCGCGCAAATGCGAGGAAACGATTGAGCAAAGGCGAAGTTAGCAGGAAAGGCGGAGTGAAAAATAGACAAATACATAAATAAATAGGTTGCTGCCCGCCACTGTTTAAAAGGATGGCGATTGAAAGTCGACGAATAGAAAATGTATTTTTAGTTTATTTTAACAAACATACCTTTACTCAAAGGTAGTTTTATTTATTTTTTTAGTTACTAATCTCTATGAAGAATACGATGTAAGAGCACGACTATCGAAGGCTTTAAAAACTTTCGCAAGACAACTTGTGTGAAAAGTTGCCTTATGTGTACAATGGCATTCAAAAGTTCGTCTCCGCTGTCAGTCACGTATTGATATACAAACTGATGTAAAAATAATATAAAATGTCAGGTGGGTTGAAAAGTAACAGTAGAAGAAAGTACAGCGAATAAAATATCAAAAACAAGGAATTCCTTTCAATTGGAATTACCAGGAAAGGAATCCTCTGAAGTGTTATGTAAATAGTTGAGATTCCAAGGCCGGAAATTGTAAATATAAAAGCACGATGCAGCTGGTGAAAGCAGTCGAAAAGAAGGGAAAAGATAAGGAAACGACGAAAAAAAAATCGGATCGTGACAACGACGACGGTGAAATAAACGCATAATCGTCGTGGTGGTCATCGATTGAAATCGGTAGCGCGTTACGTCGTATCGTCGAGGATTTACGCGTTGGTTTCCCCTGTATACCAAAAGCGTCCAATTACCACGCGAGTATATGTTCGTTCTAGGAAATCGTTATGTATCGTAAGCGCGATACGAGGCCGTCACGTTTACACGAGCCAACACGGCCGCGCGACTATCGGCACGAGCCGTTACTTTGTGAGAAATTGTTTCGCAGTCTCTGCCACCGCTGCAATCTCGCTCGTTTCCGGCTGTTTACTCATTTCGCCAAAACCCGCCACTGTATCTCGCACGATTCGGCAACGTCTACAAAAAAAAAAAAGAGAAAAATTCAATAAGGCTGTTGCAACGTAAAGAATGCTCGTTTTTTGTTTCTTTTTCGTTTTGCACAAATGAAGTGACTAACGAGAATGAAACGCGACGCTCAAGGCGAATTGGCGCGAATTGAAATGATCGATGAGCTATGTGAGATCTATCGTTTCCGTTCGTATTCACGGGGGTCCGACGTCACCCTACGCCAAACTCCGACTTCCTGTCGACTCTCGACTCCGCCGCTCGCCGAGCGCGCATCCGGTGATAAACGTTGATCTTGTATATATTCGTTGCCACGAACCGTCGAGCCTCGTTGATAACGTTTGAAAATGCCATGTTTCTCGCGCTCTCTTTCACCAGTCTTTTGTTCCAGCTGACAAGTCCGTTTCGTTCAAAAGTCGACTGTTTCGGGACGCGATGGTCGGTACTCACTTGCGGCAGGATTTTTAATTTACAGGGGAAGACGGCGATGTGCTTGTGCTCGTCTCGCTTGCGCTGCTTCAGTTCCTCTCTGTACGCGATGAATTTGTCGAAGAGGTGATAAATGATGTCAGCCTGGAATATTTTAACGCCCAACGACTCCGCCAAATCTTGAGCGTCTCGCTCGATCTTCACGTCGAATGCGAGAATCACGGCGTACCTGTAAACGCAATTTCCAACATTAGTACAATTAATCGTTCGTCGTTGACCAATCAAAGTAATTAATTAACCGAATGACAAAAACAAACTTCTTACATACGAACTATGAACAAACGTAATTAAAAATTAACGGTGAATTTCAACACTGTTTGGAGAAAGTAATCACTTTGTCAGATTGACAAAAAGGACCGGAAGAAGAGAGAGAGAGAGAGAGAGAGAGAGAGAGAGGGAGGAAAGAGGAAGAGAAAAATAGAGGGGAATATAACTTGTGAAGAATCGAAGAGACGTAACAGGCGTCCACTGAATGAGAGATTCGAAGTTGTTCGAGGTCGAAGCTGCCGTTGGAAATCGAATTCCGGTGGTCGGGCAAAGACGAATCTCGCGGCCCAAAGGACAAAGCCTTTCGTCTCGACTCTTTTTTCATTCCCGTGCTTTCCTTCCCGCCGCGGCGATAGAAGCCCGCCGATCCGTGAAGCAATATCCGTCTTCACCGGCTCGCTCTTAATCAACCGCGAGACCGAATCAACCCCGAAAATTTCGGCCACTTCCGGCCCGCTCGAGTATTCGGTCACCCGTAAACCACAGGGAGAGTCGATCCCGTTGATAAAATCGACATCGTCCTCAAAGGCGTTCTTTGTCGTCGACTCCTCTTCCGTTTCGCATTAACCAGGGGAAAAGAAGCGTCTTGCTTTTCCAACGGAACGAATCGCTGGGATAAACAGGTGGCGGAGGAGGGAAGAAAGGAGAAAGAGGGGGGGAGGAAGATGTGTACTCACTGGCTGTCGTGTTCCAGCATGATCGATGCCTTCATCACGTCCTTTTTGACAACGGGGCCTATGCGGATGCCGGCGTACTGGAACAAAAGACCATTGTGTTAGTGAACATCTCGCGACATTTGCATTTTAATTGCAAATCGGAGATATACAGTCGAGCCCCGGCGCTCGAGGAAGAAGACAGCATTTGATTTTGTCTCTTGCGTGGTGAAGTTTTTTCACCGTTAATCGCAAGGAAACGTTGATAATGCATTGTGCATTCATTCTTAACAAAAATTCTAAAATGTATCGCGCAGAGAGCAATAGAAGAGTCAGTCAATTGCTTGTTTACAGGCAAATATTCCCATTCGCGACCGTCAACCGTACCGTACGATAAAAAGATTACTTAATTCGTCAATTTCTTTGTTATTGGGCGATATAAAACGTCTCCGCCGTTTTTAATTAGCCACAAAAAACGGTCACATATTTCATATCACCCGATATTTAAATATTTCTTGTCGAAACGCTGCGACAATAGGCGGTGAAATTGATGTAGCGAACAAGGGTATTTATCCATTTGCTTTGTCGCCGCGAGATTGCAAATTTGTACAACAATTTGTAAATTTGACAAACAATTCGCAAAGGTGAGAACAATGTTCGTCTCTTAAATCTTTAATTGCGCATGAACAGTCGGGGATAACTGTGAAGAACCACTGAAAGGTGTGACAAAAAAAAAAGTCCCTATGCAAACTCTTGCGCGCAAGGTCAAAGAAGCAGCGCGCGTTACGCGCACTATGCGCTAACTATGCACCGAGAGTGCGCGGCGAGCAGCGTATCCGGGATGCGCGAAGCTGCTCCTCGCGCTTTGGGACTCCGCGAGGTTATTTTTGGGAAAAGCCGTCGTCATTTCGCGCTTTTTCGTACGGAAGTTTCGCCTTTCCTCGTCCCTCCCGCGGCGATTCGCGACGGTCGCCGCGAGCACGAGACTTACCGCCATTCGCATCACGCCTATTAATATCCCATTACGATCGAACACGCGCGCTACGAGAAACAACCGATCATTGATTTCGAGAAGAAAAAAAGGAAGGAGACACGTCATTTCCGAGTATCTTCAGTGGCGCGTGTAAGGACGGGAATAAGCGGCGAGTTATCGTTGACGTGCGGGCGACGCGAGTGGCCGAGTAATTGTGGGCAATTAATGCTTGAAACGTACACTATTATGGGACAAATGAGAAAATGAGTCGAGAAGAAGTAACGTGCGAACGTCACTTTCAGCTTTTCGTTGCCTTGAGAGAAAGAGAGAGAGAGAGAGAGAGAGAGAGAGAGAGAGAGAGAGAGAGAGAGAGAGAGAGAGGAGGGGAGACGAGCGCGCGAGAGAGCACAATAGCAAAAGAGCGGGCGAGCACACGTGTGCCCCCCACTCGCCGGTGTAGTGCGCGTGCCGCTTCTTGTGGAAAAAACAAAGCAGCAGACCACAGCATACAGCGGCTCGAACAGTGG
>JABFPT010003220.1:0-15313 GCA_022817245.1 Nixonia krombeini
GGCTAAGCCCGTGGAAATGTCCGTCGCGCCGCCGCCCCCAGGGGCACCCCCCCCACGCCCAACCGGAACCAGAGAGGCGTGACCGAGAAGGAAAGGGTCGTTGCTGAACTGAATTGACTCGAACAAAGAGCGGGGACGGACGAAAGAGTAGTAGCGAGGAGACAACCGCAGTTCCGTGGCGTTGCATTTTCATAACCTTACGGGAAACGGCGCAGTTCCCAACCACCTACGCCATATATAATGAAGCGTTCTCGGCCAGACTCGTCCTCCGCCGACGTCATTTCCCAGCCGCCGTTCGTCTCGGCTAGCGCCGTTTCGAAGGAAGAAAGGACACTTCGACCGGGCGGTGGGACGCTCGTCCCGCACTTTCCCCTTCGTCAAGTGCCGGATGACCGGACGTGTTTCGCGAAAACGCGGGAATAAACGATTTCCCACGTCGCCGAGTGAACTGGCCGCATGTCTCGGCGCATAAAACGAGACGCGGCTCTTATTCCAGCCTGCCCCCTTGTTTCATTTCTCGCAACCTGGAAACACATTTCAAGAATTTCCTCGTCGCGCTCTCGCTCCAAGAAAAGGACGAGGAAAAAAGGCCGGCTCGGCGGAACTGGGTCGAGGTCGGTCATCGACGAGCAAAACGGGAACGTTGGCTGGCTCGAGATTTTCAGCAGTGTCCGCATTCGCAACCCGGGTATTAATAATCGGCGGAACGACGATAAAGAAATTGACCGAGCTATCGTGAATTTCGATCCTTATTTCCAACCGCCAACCGTTTCACAACCGATCTACTTCCGTTCGCTACACCGCGTGATTCTGCGCACTCTTGCGCCTTTATCCCCGGTGAAAACAAATTGCGGCAATACGGTCATTTAGCGAGCATGATATGCACCGCTGATATAATATATTCGGGCCACCTTCTAATCCCGTCCCTCGCGCGGCCGCTTTACGACCGTTTTATTCACCGCCGCCACTGCTCCCTGCTCGATAACTTCTGCCTCGGCCTTTTCCCCTGGGCCGCTGGTCGACGGTGATAAAGAGAGGTGGGGGTAAGGATGAACGACGGTGGATGGAAGAGAGAATCGCGTTGTGGGTAGCGTGTGTAACGGGATGCGTATCGGCTAAATTACTAAAGTGTTTGTAGAGGTGTTAAGAAAATCTATTAGTATAAAATAGCAATGCCTGACACGTGTTCGGCGAGAGTCAACGTAGTTGCGAAGACGCAAAGTCCGCGAAGTCCGGAAAAAACACACTTTCCCTTTTGATCACGCCGACTTGTCTCAACACGCTCACGGTCATTACCCGACCCGGGGGTTTTTCAGACTCGCGCTTTAACACGAAACAAAGTGTATTATTTACATAAGAATATAACAAAAAACTGTAATTACAGCAGAGACGTGGTCGCTTCAGCGCGAAGGCGAGTCGCGACCGATTTACGAATGGAGACACAACGCGAACAATTCGCACCTCGTATTTGTGGTATATGCTAAACAGAAAACCGGACTGCAGGAACAGCACTGATTAAACGTATAACTGGAAAAGGCAACGAGAAGTTGCCGGATAAATGTATACTAATATAGGTCGTGTACGATCACCGCGCGGTGTGTTTTGAGGAAACGCTCGCTACAATCGAATGACAGCTAACGTTACGAACTTCAAAGGAACTTCGGTTCCCCTCGCCTTCTAAATGATTTAGAGATCCCGACTAGCAAACACAAGCCGTGACACGCGAGCCAACGAACTTTCGGCAGTTCCGCCGGCCGCCGCCGCATGTATCGGCCTGCAAGAGAAAATCGCGGCGAATCCAACGACTGCGGAACTGTTGTCAGAAGCGATATTTTATTCTCGTACGCGCGTGCGCGTGACATTTCAATCCCGAAGCCGCGTGGCGAATTACGATGCTTGAATTTACGGCATCGCCGGCGAATTAATTCGAGGCACGCGTCATTTTAAATTAATATGGCGAGCAGGCACGAAGGAAGGTGATTCCGCGCGTATGCGGTAGCCGGGCCGATCGGGGGACCGGACAGATCGGCTAATAAACGGACGCGGGCCCGCTTCCCGGCGATGAGAAAGGTGGGAAAGATACGGATGATGAAAGATACGGGAATGAGGCAGGAGGTGAGAGGAGGCCGCGGGGAGGGGCGCAGAACCAGTTCCTCTGTTTGAGAATCGGTCATGGTAAACAAGACAGGATCTTTGATAATGTGCGTGCCGGGCCCTACCGACTGCTCCGCGAGCGGGAAGACACCGATCCCACGCGCGCGGTATTCTTCACCGCCGCGGCGGCGCGCCTCGGAAAAACGAGCCGGCCTGTGTCGCCATAATCCGCGAGTCAATTTCTCAATTCGCGTATCCGATTTAGCGACGGAGCACGTAACGCGATAAGCGAAATGAATCGTCGCCCGACTGATATTAATGTTGTACGAATATAATTCATATTCCTGTCCCGTTACCTCGATTAAACGACTGATCCAGAACCCAATAGTTCGAAGTACGAAAAAGGATTTTCAAAGTACGTCATATACCTCGCTGATTTCGCAAGAATCTACGCAAATAGCAACGCCAGATTAACTGTTTCTCAAAGAGTCAAAAATATGTTAAGATAGGTTTGCGAAACTCGCTCAGTCGGTAATTTACTGATCATTCGTCGGGCCTACTCGGCTGCTCGTAACCGCCCGCAACTCGGCCGTGTGAATGCGGCGATGCCGTAAACGCGAAAAAGACACGGAGAATGGTACCGGTGACGTGTACCGATGGCCGACATCGATTTAATCGTCCGCGTTGACCCGACGGGTGTGCCGTTGACCAGGACCGTCGGACATCGTTATTAAACGCACACAAATTAGCATATAAATTGTCCCCCTTTCGTACCGGTGGCTGGGTCTGGCCGATCCTGCTCGACCGCCGTGTAATGCGAGAAAGCCGCCTATTATTTCCCAGACTCGAGTGATAGCGCCGGCGTTTTCACAGCCGCCGCATCATTGTGCGCGCAGCGACGAATCGGCCGCAGATCTGCCGGTTATTAGTTAACCCGCATCGCTGTATCTCCTCGCCGCCAATCCCCCAATCGACTATCCGGGTGAGCGAAAGGTCGCGTCCAGTGGTTGATCAATCTTGAACGACGAGCCATTTTACCTGGGTTTAAATTTGCCGCCAAAATTCTCGTAACGGTCATTTTCTCAATCCGGATGAGCGAGGAAGTGAGTAACGCGGGTTCGCTGTGCGTCGGTCGACGGTGGTGTCGAAAGTACAGAATCACGCTCCGGGTACCGGAGAGAACGGCGATCGCGACCGATAGCGTTCCTGGAAGCGAGGCTTGCGAAGGATCGATGCTGCGGGCGAGCGAAGCGATCGTCGATGCCGAGCACCTCGAACTCCTGCGCCCGCCGGCACCACCACGGCCAATCGAATTCCGGCTTTGGACGCGCCAGACGTCGTGACGGTACCGCAAACGCATTTAGTCGATGGAACCGCGGATGCATTATTTATAGAAATTTCAACCGCGAAGGCGGATGTGGCGCTGCGGCCGTCGAGCCGGCGAAGAAGTCAGGCATGTGGGTACCACCGGCCACCGGACGCGAGCCGCTCGTTAACGTTACTCCAGCCTGTGAGGACTACGCTCGCCGGCCGGACAAAGTTCCTCGACTCGCAACGCACACACTCGACGTAACCGCCGCACCTCGCGACAAACAGTCCATCGTGCGAAATGTTGCCGCCGCGAAATATCTACTACTGAAATGGCAGTTATTTGCCTTTCCAAAATAGTCTTTCACTTTTCGTTATTTTACCTCCACGACTTTTGCTGTCATGCGCAACATTTGCAAAACATCAAATATTCTATTCCACGAGTCAATGCGATACCACTACGTGGAATTACTTTTTTTATAATTTCGAGTTTATCGGTGAAACGTTCACCACATTACACCTTTCACGTACTTGCTGCAATTTTATTATATTATTTTTTTTCATTTCTGAAGGAGAATAGAGAAGAAGGGAACAAAACTTTCATTTCCCTTTCTCCCCCTTAATCACGAAAAACGAGTAATTTTCATAAGCTAAAGACATTCCACAGACTACAAACTTTTGTAATTTTGAACAAGGAAGATTCGTAAACTCAAAAATGTTCAGAAATCCAACAAAGACACAATCAACTTCAACACGATTTGAGCACAATCGCTGTTTCTAAACTATCGTCAGTTTTTTCCCAGAGCATTGTAATTTCTTCTTCCAAAGTACTATAATTTTTACTGTATTATTCTCCCGCAAGTACTTTTCCAGTGTGCATGCAGCTTTTTGTCGAGCCGAATAGTCGATACGGTCTTCATCGGTCGATCGTAAAAGCGGAAGAACAACACATGTACATTCGCATACTCGCACCAACCCACACGCACGTACGCACACATACATACAGACACCTGTACATAGTACCTGAACACAGTACGCACGCATACGCACGTTCCCATCGCGGCGATGCCGGCTGCGAGAGGAAATGTGAGTGACGGAAAAACAAGAGGAACAAGGAATTAAAGAGGAAGATAAAAGCCGAGGGTGCGACCTCTAAACGCGGCGTTATGGGTAGTAAAAATTAACTCGTTTGCGAGCGACCGCTTCGTTTGTGGCTTCGGCTATAAAGAGCTTTTGTAACGCCGCGAGGCGTACAATGAAATTTAAGCAGGCTGCGGCTGCGAGCGTTTGCCTACGCGAGACGCATTGACAGATTTAGTGCGCGGCGTAAGAAAAACGGGGACCGCGGCGGTGGTCGTTTATCGAGGCTGGCTGGATAAATTGGGAATAAAAGGAGACTCGGTCATTTGCGATTAACCGGTCATCGTTTGACCGGCCATCTGTATTTCATTCGTCCGTAACGTCGGCGTGCAACGTTTCCATTTCGCTCGACCAGCCAAGTGGCATCGTTTCGCTTTAACGAGTCTTTATTCTCCGCGTACGCGCCTGATCAGATGCGAACTCTGGTGGCCGAGCAGAGTCCAGTTTGTTAAGCGCGTAAGAACCCACGTTCTTGCGGTGGCGAGGTATTGTATATACTCTTGCCGGGAGAGGATGGAGATGGAAAGTGCATGTGGGCAGCGGCTAGCGAGCCGTCGGCTAGTTGCGTCACCGAGCACCGCGAACGCGAGTGGATCGCCTTGTCGCGGACGAACGGAACCTGCTACAGCGCACTTCAAACGCGCCAGCGAGAGAACGCGAGAGAGCCCGCTGCCGCGTACACCGCCGCCTTCTCTTCCTTCCCGCTCTCGCTCGCTTATCGATTCGTCCTCCATAAATCAACCGACGCAACATTTAACGACCCGGCGGCGAATTTGAAATTTACTATCCTCAAATTTACAATTTCAGATACCGCGCTTGCTAGCCCCTCCCGATCCCGCATTGTCTACACAAGTTCCACATTCGATTGCACGCTTCAACTGTGCCATTTCCACGACCGAGTCTCGGTCCCGACCATTCGCAGAAGCGACCGATCTTACTTTCCTTCCAAATGACAAACGGTCGAGTTCCCACTTTGCCAGTTTCCCAACGATTGTCCCGCCGCGTGACGACGAAAACGTTCCTGTCGAGACCTCGAGAATCGTCCCTGGAAATTCGTCGCGAATATGAGAATTTCCCTTATCGCGCGCGCGCGCGCTCACCGCCCGGAACAATGAAAAGACGGGAAACGTTTAAAACCCCCGCACACTTTCAATCTTGTTCCCGTCTGGCGGGACACTTTCGGCGTTCATTTCGCAAAAATTCCTATTCCGCGGAGTGCTCTCTGGCCCGGAGTGTTCCGGAGCATGCGAGGAAGATGAAGGACTAACCGTAACATTTCCATTGTTGCCATCTTACGTAACGGACACGTGAGGCTGCACGCACGAACAATGAAGTGCCGGGGATATTGCGTTTCCACGCACACTCGCGCGCCCGCGCGCCGCTCCGATTACTCGTAATCAACGCGGTCGTGCGAGCTGAAAAGTACAGTTAGCTTCTTCGCCGCATCTAAATCGTAGCCGCGACGTTTCGACCCGTAACCAAAATTTGTTGCCAAATGCAATGTAATCAGCCGGCGTTCGTTTATAGTTGCATTTCGCGCTTCCGGCGAAACTGGATTTTTCCCGGCGACAACAATCCAGTTGTCGCGGTAACTGCGACGTATCTCGTTGTCACGGAAATTGGCTTTTTTTCAGAGTTACGATAATTGCATTACCATAATGCGCTTCTTGGCTACGCTCGCCACAATTGTAGTTGTAACGAGCAAACCTCTGGTTACTACAGTAACCAGAGACAACTTTCGGGCAAACAACTGCGGTTCTGTTAACCAATGTTAATCTCTCTTTCGCTCTCTCGGCTCGCCGACGAGTAAACGGATAAGAGAAATGAAGAAAAAATGGTATAAGAAGCAACTCCTTCAAAAGATGTTTATCGCCGCTTATACAAGAGCAGAAAATTACCCTCTCCCCCTCCTCCTCTCCGCCGCCGCCGCTGCCGCCTGGGCCGCCGCCGCCGCTACTGCCGTCGCGAGCGTACGTAAGTAACTCGACCGTTCTCAATATTTTTCCATCTCGAGGCTCGACGAGCATCGCGTATCCAGGTAATTTTCCGACTCTTCGTGGCAATTTTTAGCCGAGCGCACGGCGAGTACGTTTAATACAGCGCGCTACAGGGTCTTGATGTCGCATTTGCATACTTTCCTTCCCGGGCTTATTTCTGCGCGTTACCTCGCCGATGCTATTTCGCCGTGCGACTGAAAAACCGGGAAAAATTGTGGCGCCGATTGTTCGCGTATCGAGTTAATACGCGGACAGTGCGCAAAATTACACGCGAAAAAGATGTTACTCCTCGTAAATATACGCTCTCTCCGGCTTTTACCCTCCATGGGAAAAAATTAATGTCAACGATTACCATCAACGGTAAAGCATTCCGTTGATACCTTCGCGTATTTCACGCATGTATAATTATGTCATTAAATTATATGCGCCAAACTGTGCGCGGGAATATGAAAAAGACGAATGCGTTACGTGTGAGCGTGTATAGAGTGTACTCGCACGCGCATATCGTATTATATTTATTATATTGTATAACCTGTAATTTATATAGAAATTGCGTATTTATAATTCTAATGCACGCCAAACCCAACGCACACCGTAACACTAGTTTTATGGCTTTTTTGATACGGTCGTTAATTCCAAGCGCGTTCAATTCGCGTTAATAGCCGCGAGCACTTGACCGTTAAGAAATTCGGTCGCCTTTGTTCGAGAAGAGCCGCGTGAAAGAGACAAAACGTATTACGCAGACGCGGAAACGCGTACGCGGAGAATTCTAACCAAATAGTTATTCAATTACCGAACAATAGTTGAAATCGATATTCCGTGAACTGCGTGAATTAATTAATGAAAGTTGTAATTATGTGGCCATTTGATTAATGAAACAACGTTGCCTTCCTGAAAAGTAAATAATTCGACCGTTGGAGTAAGCTGATACGATATTTTCAAACTGGATTATTGAACGGTTCAAAAGGAAATGTTATTCGTGATACGCGCGGCCTACGAAGTAATTAATCACATCGTCGTGTAATCTATTTCCGATCGCGCAGTATTTCTTCCTCGTTTATTGCTGTGAGTAAACACTTGTAAAATTTCGGGACAAGATACGTCGATGTACTTTCCCGAGCGTAGAAAAATACCGCGACAATTACAATTCGACGAAATCGTTAATCGAAATGCACCACGAGCCTGGCGGGGCAGTTACATTTTTAAAGCTTTATTACCTGGATTGTAGTTACTCTTGATCAAACGTACAAAAACCACGCACCTGAAACGGCTCTCAATTAAGAGTCATGCCCCCGGTTGAAGATACGTACTGCAAACCGTTATTCCGGTAATAAACGCCGCTAAATGTTCGATCGACAATCGCGTCAAAGGTAGCGCGACTGAAGTGCGATACTATTCTAAAATATTTGACGTCGGGTGTTCAAAAAGGCGGTAGGTGCGTTGTGGAAAGAGGCAGTGAAATTCATCGCGGGTGTGCGAACGCGGGGTCACGAAGAGTCACGGCGCGTACAGCGGCTTTATTACAGCGCGCGATATCGACGCGGCAAAAAAAGGCGAGGCGCTCGGTCAGCCCGCATAGCCGGCGCGCGAATGCGTCCCCGTATTTACTTCTGCCTTTATCGCCGGAGATTACATAGCTTAAGGCGCGTGTGTCCATTCGAATGCCAATTCCGCGTCACCGATGCCTTCCGCCGGCCAAATTACACGGGAAGTCGGTCGTGCGGGCGTAGCGCCGCTTTGTACTTGCGGAAGCCGCCCGCCGCCGGTTTGCGAATCGGCGGACGAAGGAGAGGGCGCGCGTATCGGGATGCATGAACACTTGCCTCTGTTATGAGTGATCAGATAATGCGCCCTACGCGCAGGCACGCATCCGAGCGCGCGTGCGTGCACATGCGTGCCCGTAAGTGTGCGACAGTGGGTCTTTTGCGCGGAAACGTGGGAAATGTACAGCGCCGTTTCAGAGACGCGATCGCCATGTGAACGCTCTTGCTGCAAACGCGACTTCCTCTAGCCGTGATTTACGCAACCGCGATGCGCCGCAGCTGCTCGCTCTCGACAACAACCAAACATCGGTAAAATCGGTCGAAGCACGACGAAACGTCTAATCGGCGTTCGCGCTACGCCGCCGTTACGCTGCGGTTCTGCAATTACTTTGCCTGCAATTCAAATTGCTTCAATTATCCATCACTCCGACCAGACTTTCAAAGTAGTTCGAACCGCGCGATGGAAACCTCGGTCGACAGGATTTCCCGACATTTCCACGAGTACGGCCTGAAATTTAAATCTTGGAATGACAAAGCGTTCGTTAACTCCGTTCGGCGCGACGAAACGCTTAAGATTCAATGCCGGAGCGATTTCATTTTTCCACGTCAATCGGGGATGAATCACGAACGCCACGTACGTTGCCGCGTCTTTCCCTCGCATGAAGAGGGAGGATGCGTGGATGGAGAGAAAGGGCGGAGGACGAAGACACGCTGGGGTCGCGTATGCAAAACCTGCTCGGGGTGAGTTGGACCGCGTCCAACTGATAGTAAATATTTCTACATCCATATTTGCGCCGCCTAAATTATATATTCCTTCGCCGTCTCGTTACCGCGCTTTGGTCACCCGCCTTTGATAGCGGAATTCCGACCGCGATTTCTATCCGCGTAGCCCCCCCCCTCCCCCCGGCGGTATGTAAAGCGAACGATCAGCGAGAAAAGTGGCGATAAGAAACGACGCGTTTAACGCGAGTCAAATCTTTCCCCGAGCGGCGTTACGAAAACGGAGTCGTCGACGACGCGTCGATGCGGAACGACGCGATATTTACGCGGCGGCTTTGAATGTGCAGTAGAGCCTCGCGGTTGCTCGCGCGTACGTACGGTAATTACATAGCTCGCGAGGGAAAAGAGAGGAACACGTACGTAAATAAAAATGCGTGAATGTTCCGCAGCGAGACGTTTATTACGAACTAATGCAGACTCCACGCAACGCGACTGACATGTTTCCGGCTAATAACACGCCTACGTATGTGCACGAAGCATGAGCTCCGACGTTCTCTAGGATGGTGAAGCGCCGGGGCAAAAATACGATTACTCCGTGTGATCCGCGTGTTACATGCGCCGCGACCTTCTCCTTCCCAGACGAGTATTTCGGTATCCTGCAAGGCCGCCGCGAATACTTCACAATTGCGCAATGACGTCTACATTGTAATCGCTTCGTGCGGCGGAGTATCGCAACGGCCGAACCGCGGGCAGCCGCGGGGGAGGCGTTTCATGCGCGCGTTTCCGACATTCTCATCGCGGCTTTGCGTAACGCCGCGGCGAAGAAGCCCGCGAATGGGAACGATCGACGAAGCGGCGACAATGAGGCTCGGATGAAGTTCGAACACGGGAGGTGGACGAAGCGGCTCGATTTTTGCCTCGTCTCGTTAGACGTGCCGGCTCGTGGAAGGGGTGGGGGAACACTGACCCAGATAACGAGCGGGTCGCTCGCGGTTGAGCACCGCTGCCGCGCAAGCAAATGAATGAGTGTAGGCGAACACGTGACCGATGAAGCGAGACGCGGCAGCGCGGATCGCGGTGTGTTTCGCAGCGGCGCGTTGCCGAGGCCGTGGAAAAGGGACTCGCGCGCACAGCCATGGGCGTTTTTCGGCAGCGTTTACCCCGCTGGATCAAGCCTCGCGAAAAAGGAGCGCGGGCCGAACACGATCCGACCAGTTTCGGCGGAGACTGCAGGTGAGACGATCGATTTATGGCTTCATCTCCGTCTTGGTCTTTTTCATCTCGGTCCTCGCGGCTTTATCAGCCCGCGGGACGGCGCTCGGGCATATTCGTGTCAGGGTTATTTTCGAAATGACTGTCCGGCAACAATGGAGATCGTTGTCACGAGCATTACCACGCCAAGATTCATTGTTTCGTGCGAAACGGATTGTTAAGCCAATGCTTTTCTTCCACCGGGACTATTTGCGAACTTTTTATTTCTCTTAATTAACTCTTTCACGTTAATCAACTACGATTCGATTGGTTACGCCAAACGCACTCCACCCGGAAAGAGACGAATCGTTGGTAAAACCAGCGCATTATTCTTAACCAACTTCATAATTATATACATTTCTGGACGAATGTACGCGATATTTGACAGTAACCATTCGAAAGCGAATATTCCCTGTAAATTGCGATTCATCTCGGGATTTCCTTGTGTCGCGCGGTTACAGCGTAAATTGAATATTCGTGCTTCCTTGATTTGGGAAGTGAATTTTTTAAGGTCTAAAGATCGGCAAAGATCGTCACTTTTATACGCGAACTGGCAAAGTTGTGTTAATTAACGTGGAATAAAGATACTCTCTGCCTTCTCTGAATAGAAATTTTACGCGCTAAAATAAATTTTATTCATCGGAAGTATGGAAATTGCACGATCCAGTCAGCACTTTGAAGCCAGCGACTGTAAAAAAAACTGTGAAAAGTGTGATTCTCCCGAATTTAAAATAGCCTTACGTTTGTATGGAAACAGAATATTTTCATGAAAATGTAACCTTCGCTGAACACAAGTTTTATGCATTTCAAGCAAAATGACGTCAAATTCGTAATTACACATTTTCACAGTTTTGTTACAAAATCAATAAGCGCTGATCAAAGCGGGAAACGATTAAGTTGTTCTTGCGAAAGTTATTAGCGACTTTGGTTGTACTACAAAGACAAAATGTCCACAAATAAAATGTCGTAGATTACAGCAAATTGATTAACTAAAGCCGTGACGAATAAACTATTTTATGACGCGAAAATTGCGAGTTTCTTTTTCTCCTTCCACTGCGCTTTCCCGGGTACCGCTTTAATGACGAAAACGTGAAAAACGTCAACGCGAGGCCGGCGAAGGCGTGCTAAAAGCCGGGGGAAAAAACCTGCACGACCGTTCGCGAGAGTCAAACGTCCCATGTTTATCTCGTTTCATCTCGTTGGTCGCGTCGGGTCCGCAGTGCAAAAATGGCGATGCAACAAACGAGGAAACGCGGAGCGACGAGTCGCTATGGAAATATAATGAATACGAGAAAGCGGAAGAGACAATATTCCATGTGGCTATTTCATTTTCAAGCAATTATCGGTTTATTTAATCGAACTGTTAATTGGGACGGTTTGTGACCGTCGTGTGTGCCCGCGTATTCGCGGCCCTCCAATCGGATAAACGCCCGGAATACAAGATTAAATCGGCCAATCGGCGCGCCAGTCCGAGTGGCGCATGAAAAATTTCTGCCAACGTCCGGTCGCGCCGGTCGTTAACATTTAATTATATTCAAAATTAGCTGAAACCGAACGATTTCAATTACGCTCCAATCTCGCTCGTCCCGATGCGGCTGCCCACGCCTTTCGCGAGCGTCCCCGATTACCGCGACATTTGCCGTGAAATCGAGGAAACACAGTTTCGCCATAATGGCCCTATTCCGTCCTGTATTCCTTCACGTTCGACCGAACGCGAGCTCCGCTCGATTTCACGACCGTTTCGCGCCGAGATGCTCGCGGAAGTGACGAACGCGCTGTAAACACGTTCGGCGCGGAGTAGACGAATTTCGGCTCGACGGCGCATAATCAACACTCGCTCTGGGCATTTTGCTTTTTAATAAGCGGAAATTGCCCGTCGTGTTTTCGAGCAACGGGAAGCGGGGAACTTTCCCCGCCGTAAATTAGGCAGCCATTGTATCCGAGGGAAAACCGTCCTTTCTCGTCCGTCGCGAGTCTCGCGTTCACGTGGATCCGCACGTAACTCGAGCGCCCGAGTGACTCGGCGTATATCGCCCTCTCGCTCGCCGCGAAACGGTGTGCCAACTTTGCATACAGTGCGTGCGAGCCGTACAATGGCGTGCTGGTAAGATCGCGGGAGAGCACCGTCGCGCGTGTACGTGTGTACGCGCTACGTGTGCGAGTGCGCTCGCGTCAGTCCCCGGCAGGAAACTTGACTTATAATTTTCCTCATTGCTGGAGCATGTGCCGCCGTCATTTTTACAATCCGGCTTGCCCGTCGGCGGCGAATTCTTTTTTAATCCGCCCGGTGTCCGTCGATATACTGGAAATACTGGAAATACTGGAACCGCTCGGCTTTTCCCATTTCCCGCGAATTCCCGCTTTTTCGCCGTGCCACCGATTAATTAAATCATTAAGGCCGCCGAAGGAATTCGCCGGGGCGCGTCCCCCGTTGGATAAAAACGACGCCGACTCGCCTGTAAACAAGCCGTGCGTGTTTTTATCCCTATCCGAGCCCGAAACTTGTTCCACCCGAAAGTCGAATACCAGAAATTCCTCTCCACGCGTCTTCTTCGTTGGCCGACGCGCCGTGTCAATCGGCGGAATGCAGGAGAAACCGAGCGGAAAAGCGCGCCGCAACGACTAACGGGAGATTCGAAACTCGCCAAACTTCGGTCGGTGAAATACATGTGTGCGAAAGTTCCTCGACTTTTGTCGCGTTCGCGGTGATCGATCTCGCGATAGAAAAGGCGGGTCGGACTTGTCGTTATTGCCGAGTGAATTCGCGAGGGCTCGACTAGACTGGCTGATCGAGCGGGCGATTCCCGCCGAATACGCAGATACGGTCTCGTTACACGCGGCCCGGTTCTAGCGGAAGCAATTTATAGCACGGTCTATCCGGACCACCCTGTACGTATCGACGCTCGAGTATCTACGTCCTCGGGCCAATATCAGCGCTTGGAGCGGCCGGTTACACGTATCTACTCGGGCCCGTATTCGAGCGTCGATCGAAACGTACTTTACCGCCCGATAGGGCGATAAGAGAAATCGGCGGTGTAACTTCTCGTAGCGGTCGGTGCTTGTCTCGCGAGTGCCGTAGCGGCGATATTAACGATACGACACCCGAGTCTCTCGCCGCGATACGGACGACGCTCCGTATCTCGTTGCCCACGAGGTGGCGCGTGTAAATTAACCAGAGTGTGAGAAATCGTCATGTGCGCCGCGTTAGTCCCGTATCTTCTGTTATTAAGCTCTCGATTCAACAAGCGCGTTTGCGTACATGGTCAGGATTACGGTACAGTCGCCTCGGCAAATGCGGTTAATTTGAGACACGGGATCTATGCACGATTAAATGACGACAGGAAGGACACTTCGCCAGGTGAGACATTTTACCGAGACCGTTGTTGCTCCTCGGTTCGGCAGACTCGACCTCTCGCCAGACGATTCGTTTCAACAGGTTGAAACGTTTGTTAAACATTCGCGTGATTATTTTTAGAGGCGAGGAAGCAGGCGCAAATAACTATCCATAAATTCCTCAAATTCGCGTGTCCTCATAATTCCAACTTCCTCGTCACGGGCACATACTGTAACGCGCGAACGAGTAAGGTGGTAATATTTATTGCGACGTACGAAATTCCCTCACTGATTTACTACCCAATTAACATGACGTATCATGTACCGACAGCGAAGCATGATTAACATGCGGCGGCGGAGCGCGGTCGAATTGAAATTCAGTAGCCGGGCGGGGTTCGATTTTCCGAGCAAGTATCTCCATCAAGAACGATTTCAATTGCGAACGCTGCAGGTGCGAGCGCACGAGCATAAGAACGCGTCACGGTTGCGCGAGCATGTGACTTTGTAATCGGCTCGCGTGCCTATGCGCGTATCGACGATTATGAGGAATACTCTGGCAAACGGGACAAGTCTGTTCCGTACGCCCGCGCTTGCCAGAACTCTCGGATTTCGCTCAAGGATTTTCAACCTAGTCGACGGGTTTGACGCGCGTCGACACCGACATCGAGAATCACGTCAAGGCGACGTCGGACGCGGAAGTTATGCCAAGCCGCCGCCGACGTCGGCAAATTCCGCGGCGTCCGAAACCGTTCGGCTAATACGCACGAGAGACGTCCCACTAAAGTTCTTCAATTCGGAAAATACACGCGTAACGAGCAAATGCGGGGATAACCCGCGGTCAGAGGTCGTACATCAGGCGAGATCCGCCGGTCGGTAATCCCGAGCGGAGATGTAGCCGAGGCGTGTGCGGACGCCGAGTTCCGATCCGCCGAACCCGTTCGAGGCTGGCCGACACTCGGAGGAGATAATCGCGGAGGCAGCCGTGTAATTTCCGAGTTCCGCGTTGACGTAAAATCATACGACACGAATCCAGTAATGCCGGTGCCTATCTCGGGCATTATCCGGCCATACATCAGCAGCGGCCGGAGCTCCCGCTCTCGTCCCTTGTAATTAAACGGGGCATTATCGTCAGTTAGGATGCTTAATTGCCTGCGATCGCCATCTGCATCGGATCAGGGCGAGGATCTCTGGGCGAGTCTCCTTCGTCGTTTACGGGTCACGCATACGTCGAACAAGACGCGTGCGCGCGTGTGCGCCGGCCACGCACGTAACGCCGACGCGTGCGATCGGAGCGAGCCGAACGGCCGATCGGAACGGTGCCCGCGGCGATCACGGCCGCGCGCGTACGTTGCGGACAAATGAAGCGCGCGAAAGTGTGTTATTTATTGTGAGGAATAGAATCCGCGGCGAGAGAACAGTCGAGGTTAGGGACGAGCGGCGCAAGCTCCTTCCCGATAAATCCCTCAATGCCGAGTCAACAGACGGCGAAAGCCGAAATCGGCGCCAGCTGCGGCAGCGGGAGTGAGAATGGGAGAGAGAATGAGGGAGAGCGCGAGAGGGGGGGGGGGTGTGGGTGGATGTGCGTGTAAGGCCCAACGGAGCTGCTCAGGATTCGGGGGTGCGGCCGAGAGTTACGTGTTCGAGTGCATTTGTGCGGAGGGGTGATGAGGAGACGAGGGGGAGGGGGGAGGGGGGGGTCAGGGGCGG
>JABFPT010003222.1:1259-15301 GCA_022817245.1 Nixonia krombeini
TGGCTCTCAATCGCCGTGGTGTGTAGGTTAGACGTGAGATCTGGCCGCGACAATTATTATTGCGACATTGTGAAAATATAGTTGTTCATTGTGTAATATTGACTTTGTAATAACCCGAAGTTTATTACTCCTTAATAAGATAACGATTCGAAAGGGAAATCGACAGTTTTATTGTGAGTTCAATACTGTTCTGCACTATCAGATAGACAATTCTGCCTACTGATCCGAACAATTGTTTTAGATATGTATATATACACTTCAGATATGGTTTTTATATGTTCTTGTTAGATTATCTTAAACTTTGTTCTATTCGTTTATATTTTCATTCATAATTATTGGATTTACTTAACATTTATTTGCCTACTTAAACATATGTTTCAATTGTTTTAAGCTACCTATTTATATTATAAAGACTTGATTCCTTAGTTAAAATTCATCTAGTGTAAATAGCTGCAAATTTCTCTTACATTGTTTGTTATATCGTTTATTTACAATTTATGAATTTCACCCTTTTTATGTAACGTTCGTTCGTTCGTAAAAATTATTATTCTTTTCTATTAACTAGTGCATTGAAATTGTTGAAGTGATTTTATGTCTGATTGAAAATAATATTTATCATTTAAGTACTATTGAATTGATCAATCCCGGCATGTTATAATGCAACAAGAAGAAACCCTCAAGCATTTTCCAAAAAATGCTATTTTGAGTCTAATATTTGATTTTACACCTTTTTCATTATTTTATCCTAAATATCTTTATATCTGTCTTTTTTATCTAAATATCTTTAGAGAGCAAGAGGTTGAAAAATAATGTAATACACTTCTAAATAATATGAGACTTTGAGATGCTGTGACGTGGGCAGTCAACGTATTTACAATAAATGTATATTTGACATGTCTTTGTTGGGATTATATTTTATGTTGATATTAACATAAATGCTTTTTATTTTTTTAAATAGCCATCGTATAGCACTGAGGAATTGAATCAAGAAATGGCTAATCTAGAAGGACTAATGAAGGATTTAAACGCCATAACAGCTTCGGAATTTGAATGCTAAACTGTGTTCCTAAAGTATGTGCCATCATCAAATACACTGTTATATCTTCAAATTGTACGACAGAGATACCCACTATTCGTAAGTGATTGTGGACATATGCACATATACGTTCGAACTTCCATGTGTCATTATCAAAGATGTCATCTTGTGACTTTTGAATACTATACTAGAGGTTTTAATATACTACGTATTTTATATTGGACAATTCATAAGTGAATAAGCAACGGATCTACGAAGTATATAACAACTTTATTCGTCTGATTTCCTAATGTTTATACGCACATGTACCATATAAATTAATTCTTATCAATACGTAAAGTTATTAAATTATTTATTTATTTCAAACTTGATCATCCTTTTATCATACTTAGTAAAAACCTAAAAAAAATAATTAAAATTTTTAATAGACTGACTAAAGTAATTTTATAATTTTCTGTATTTTTATATTAAATAGTCAGTAATATCTTTCGCGTGGTATTTGCATATACTACGTGTAAAATTAAAAATGTAGGATTATGTTTACGCCATGTAAGGAAATGTAGTTTTTCAAACCTTTTCTAATGTGATTTTAGTAGATATAAACGATTATTTTTTTATATCGCTTTAAAGAAATAAACTATGTATTTAGAAGTAGTTAAAAAACGTCATACCCATGTCTCGCCTAATATATTTTATTTCTTAATGGCCTATTTCTTTATTTGTATGTATGTCAGGAATGCAGTCAAATTTAATAAATTAAAATGAATGATCATTTTTATAAATGTATTGAAAGTCACTGTATACGTATGTAAATAACGATACAGAATTTTGAGCTATAATAAACAATGTATACTGCATTTTTTTAATTTTCGAATAATTAAAACGATAAACCATTTATACATTTTTATACGCCAATGAAATAGGATGAAAATGTTTACGGTGACAAAATAAGAAATTAATGTACCATGTACGACGATTTAACTGTAAATTACAACACACTTATCATTTTTTAGCGAGCTTCAAAATGCCAAAATGTGATGTAATGTACCAAACCAATGTCTTTAACATTTGAATAAAAAGTCATTTTATACAACTTTATGTGTATCAATGTATCGTATATTGATTTTACCATGAAAGTGATTCAGATAATTTTCGTTATTTCACAAAATTAGTACCTGTGTTAAACACTAATTGTAAACCAAGAAAAAAGTGTTATTCCTTGACGTCTTATTTATAACTTAATGCCTATAACCTGTTATGACTCACGATTTCAGATGATGCCGAATGCGGTGTCACAAAGTATACCGTAGTCAAGATTTTTGTGTAAGCCGCCTGACATCCCGTTTCCCTTCGTCTTTGTGCTCCAGTTCGGTGGTAGGAAATCGGCTTATCGCCTATGTCCAAAGCCAGCCCTAACTGCTTTTCTTGGAAAAAGCATCAAGTATTACTTGAGACTACATCCGACAAACCGTGTTTGGTTCATGCGTTGCATTTTATCGGGCTCGGCGTTACAAAAGCATTGACAGTTGCATTTAATTCCGGGAAAAATAGATGTTCGTCGGAACTTCTATGCTTCTACGAATTTGATTGTTATATAGATAGATAGTTCAGCTGTGAGAAATACATTTTAAAACGTATTTGAAAGTTGCACACATAACATCACTCCCCCATTATGGAAGAGCAATGTTCCATCATTGCTTTAAATTGGGGCAATGAATTTTAGTGATCGTAAATCGCGATGATAAGACTTCCTTTGTTTATGCATGACAACTTGCGGTGTTACAGGATGTTACGAGAGTTTGTTTTTAAACGTGCATACAGTTTTGTTACTTGTTTATACGCTAATATAATTTGTCGAAATTCTTGAATTGTTCTGCCTGGAATTACAAGGCTCGATTGACAATTGCTTTCGCGATAGACAAGTAAAGAAATCTGTATCATATGACTTTTGACCACAGGTAAGCATTCTGACGGATTAGATTGGAAAGATTGCACGTATTGCTGTGATGTTTGCAACTTCCGTTCCTTTCCTCCGATTTGAGGTGTGTAGCCTTATGTCATCGTTCAGCTGCCGTCTTCTTTACAGGTGTTGTAAATTATATGATTCAAATCTATAAATAGCCAGGATAGAATTTCGGGCTATAACTGAGCGATTTCACCTTTTTTGCATATGGTGTTGTTCTTAACAAAACTTACAAATTTTGGATATATTGACGATATGAATGATTTTTGTCTTATACCCTCATATCAGAAACATTTTTCTATATGTAACAACAATATTTCTTACATCAATGAATATATGACGAAGATACTTGCGACTCAAATATGTGATTTTTCACCTTTTCTTACATGAGGTGGTGTTCCTACCAGAAGTATCTTTTTTGACTTTTATTTGCTATTAGAAGCTGCCTTCTGTATTTGAAAAGTATATAATTCAAATCTAGAAATTGTTAGATCTGAATTATTTGCTCCAAATATTACAATTTTTACGTTTTTTGCATATGGAGTTGTTCCTGCTATGGAGGCGATCACGAGATCATGCTGGTTTCTGCGGTAAATGATTACAATTGACTATTACAGAGATGAAAAATAATTAAAAGTAATGCGACGTTTTGTTAATGTAATAATAATATACACGGCTATTGTGCAAATTTATGATTATCCATTTAAGATGATGCTGAACGTGGTGTTACAAAGTATGCCGCCTTGAAGATTTTTGTGTAAGCCGCCCGACTTCTCGATTCCCTTCGTTTTTATGCTCCAGTTTGGTTGTGGGAAATCGGGCTTATCGTCTGGGCGCAAAGACTGTCCGGGTTGCATTTCCTGGAAAATGCATCAGGAATTATCTACCTCACCGATAGTTCCGAGAATCCGTGTTCCTGTTGATACGTTTTTGGGCTTGGTTCGGTCAGGGCGGACTTTGGGCTTGTCATTTTATCTGCTTTTGTTTACGCGATATTGGCATCGGTAATTATATCTATTTCCGAAGAATTAGATGTTTGTAGGAACGTCTTCATGTCCACGAGTTCGGTTGTGTGCGGGCCTTAAATATCATCTTATGTATGTACAGCTGTGCCATCGTAGTTGCGCACGTAACACTCCTAATATAACTCTAAAACTTTGACTACATTGATTATATGAATGCTTTTTCTTTTATATATTTATATTAGAAACTAAAAGTATTAATAATTTTATATGTATCAATAATATTTCGTACATTAATAAACATATGAGGAAGATATTTGAGTATGAATATTTCTTTAAGTATGAATATTTTAACGATTTCTTAAGTGAGGCTGTGCTCCAATCAAAACATTAATTTTTCAAACTTTCTTATGACTATAATTAGAAGTTACTATGTCTAACATTAGAACCTTTATTTTGTCTGAAAGAATTTTCACGATTTTATGCATGATGTGATTTGGCTATCAGAATTTTAATTTTCCATTCTATCTACTGTTACGTGGGCGACATTTACGGATGGATTCCAAATATTCTGAAAAACCATTGTCGCTGAAAAACCATGAGTCAATGAGAAGTTCGTAGTTTTTCATGAATCCGGTAACCCTTATGCTCGATTTATTGTAATTCGCAATATTATATTGTACTGTAAATATTTTTTATTTTTAATTTATAAATACTATATTCAAAAGGATTCGTTGGACGAAGGGCACATTGGTTCGTGAAATATTCACTATACACGTCAATTAAAAATGTACGCTCTATAATTATCAAATGTCCGCTTTTGTACATAAAATTAACCAAAAAAAAATACAATCAATAAAGTCAACGACACAGATACAGAGTATAAAGTGGTATAGACACGCTGCTACACTATGGTGCTCTCACTTGCAGTTGTCCAATTTAAAATGTCTCATAAAATTACGTAGCTGCGCATAGATGAACTCCCCTGATACTGCGATTCGTCGTATATTCTTGGTGGTCGTCACCAACCGTCCACTGTTTACTGTAGTTCTGCTGTCGTTCTTCCACAAATTGGTGGCAAAATCGCCTCTGATATTCCCAAATATCAATAAATCTCTATCTCGATTTCGTTCCTTCATTGGCGAGCAAAATAGCAGATGCACGCTGCCGTGGAGCCCTCAGTCAGTAACCTTATTCGCAGCACAGCGCAACAGAACGTTATATGAGAACGTCCCATACATTACAATAATGACCAGAGCATTATCAAGACTTAGACGAAGACGCAGCCGAAAAACGAAGACCAAAAGTAAGATCACGACCCGCTTCTACAAACATGCGAATAATAAATTTTCTACCTAATAATACAAAATTGCACGAACTGAGTTCACGTACCTGCGGGTCACGCCCCTTCCCGACACCACACGTGTTGATGCGGACGAGAAAAAGAAAAATAGCGGACAAATCGTCATTTATATACGAATATAAGGGTGGAAGGCACACTCGCAGTATATAATTCGCGCCACGAGAGCGACGCTCGTTACAGTACTTATATTATAGGCAAAAGGAGTCTGTCTGGAAACTACAATTTAAGAAATCCTAAAAACTGCGCCGGCTAAAGTGCCGTTCTGCCGCGGCTCGGCCGTGAAGTCCGGCGTGTTAAAATAAATCATTTATCGTGGTTGTGCAACCTTCGTTGACTGCTTTGTAAAATATATTCAGTATATCCATATACCCAGGTTTATTAATTTCATTGATACCATCTACATTTTCCAATTTGGAATTTTATTCTGTCTACAGTAATTGCTTTTTTCTAAAAAGTAAATTGCCAAGGAAGTATTTTGTTTTTGAAATATATGTATTTTCACGTTTTTTCTTTAACCTTATGTGGTTGGAATATGTGAATTTTTGTTTTATAATCTTTAGTATGTCTGTATGAATTACGTGTTGTTAAAATATGTAAACGTTTTTATCGGGTGTATTTTTCTGTAATGTATTATGCAAGGGAAAATATATAAATTAACGGAAAATACAGCGCATTCCCATAAAATGCCACAAACTTTTGATTATATTACTGTTATTTGTGTTTTAATATATAAGGAACGAAAACAGTATTGTTTGTATAAAATGAGCATACTATAGTGCAATTGTGTGATTAGAACTTCGGACTTACTCATAAAAATATATTTAAATTTACTCAATGCATCCTTATGTAAGAAACTGTAATATAAACGGTATTAGAAATTGTCGTTGGTTCATTATGATGTTATGTCCGTAATACATCTTGTGATAAATTACTTTATACATGTGCAGTATGTATACGTATAGGTAACTTATATTATAATATTACATATATATTTGTTATATAGAGATGATCAAAGATCACATTTTCACTGAGTACATTTACATTGCTTATCTTATGACAGAATACTGCAATACTAACACAGAATCGTTCAGTGGATTAATAAAAAAAAATACAGCACACGCGAATTTTGAATTACTCATGAACTTTGAATTGGAAACGTAGTACATTCGAACGAGGGTGAAACACAGTTATTCAGATTAGTTGTGAAACAAAGAATAGCCTCACCTGTAAGTAAGCTTAATATTACTTTTTAGTAATATTAACATAATTATGCAACTTGTTGCTTAAATTATCTGCATGTGCAATCGGATTGATATAAGACTTCAATATAATATCATTAAACCTTAATTAGACAAGTCACGTGAATCACTTTCATCGATACAAATATTCATAGTAAAATATTTCAAAATACAGTTTTTACTGTGTAAAACGTAAAGAAAAAGGACGGTACACAACTGCAGTGTTATGGGGAGAAAAAGGGGGAAAGAACTGGACAAAATTGACAAGTTTTCCTCATAAAGCCGCAATTAATTTGCAACTATGTCCAAATACCTTACATAACTCATAACTGTGAATTAAAGTACTAAAAATGTATTTTATTATCAAACTAACTGTATAAATTCCAACGAGTCCATTTGTTACTGTTCCTATTAAGCTAAAAATTCTCCATCCACCTTTTGTACTCGAGTTTGCGAGTTCTTTTAAGCCATCAGCTATCAATTGTTAGGTTGGAAAGAATATTATTTTAGGGTTTTAGTGTGAAATAAAATGGAAAAACCTGAAATTACTCCCTTGCCAATCCAATATTTACTGATTTCGTTGTTTTGACCGTCCGGGCTGAACCCCAATACGCCACGTACTATGATCGTTTCGACGGAGGAGCGCTTAGCAGCATACACAATGTATCGGCGGCGTTTTATGACCTATTTTCTATATTTTAGGTTAGGAAAAAAGAAATCCATTATTATTATTTCGGTAGATGGCTCTGGTGATTGACATCTCGTAAAGTATCGACCAAACAATTTCAGATTTATGCTTGTTGCAAAGGTGACATTCCGCACTAAAAAATTCTTTTGCTGTTTTTCGTTTGGTCCATTCAGCTGTGAGTTACATGGTGTTAAAAATGGAAGTCAACAAACAGAAAATTCGGTACATTTTACAGTTTCTCTTTGGTAAAGACGAAATCCAAGCCAGGTGGCTGAAATTGTGAATGATGTTTATGGTCCCGATACTGTAACATTCAATTGCATGCAATTTTGGTTTCGTCGACTCCGTTCGGGTATTTTTAATGTTACAGATGCACTTCGCACAGGTAGGCCTGTCGTCGAAAATGTCGATAAAATCCAGAAATAATCGAAGTTGACTGACATGTTTGCAGTTGTAGTATCGCCTACGAGTTAAAGATCGACGATAAAACAGTTTTAAGCCACTTGCACAAAGCTGGTTTTAAAAAGAAGCTCGATGTTTGGGTGCCATACCAATTAACACAAAAAAGTATGATGGACCGAATTTGCATCTCCGAAGACTTGGCCAAACGGAATGAAACAGTCTCATTTTTTAAGCGAATGGTGACTGGGGATGAGAATTGGGTTACATACGACAACACTGTGCGTAATCAATCGTGGTCAAAGCGCGGTGAAGCAGCTCAAGCGGTTGTCAATGCAGGACTAACGTCCAGGAAGGTTCTACTGTGCATTTGGTGGAACTGGAAAGGAATCATTTATTATGAGTTGTTTCCATGTGGCCAAACACTAAATACGGATCTCCACTGTCAGAAACTGGACCGTTTGATGCAAGCGATTGACCAAAAATGGCCAGAATTAGCCAACACGAGAGATGTTGTATTCCATCATGACAACGCCAGGCCAGGCCACGCACATTTATAGTGATTCGCGAGAAACCCCGAGAGCTTGGCTAGGAAGTTTTGATGCATCCACCATATAGTCCGTAACCGGTCACCAAGCGATTATCATGTTTTTCTTGCATTGCAAAATTTCCTTAGTAATAAGAAATTTGCATCAAGAGAAGATTATGAAAATCGATTACTAGTCTTTCATCAATAGGGATCAAGACTTCTATGAGAAGGGTATTATGAAGGTACCTTTAAAATGGCAACGAATTATACAACAAACTATGTATATTTGATCCAAATCGGACACTCCGAAATATGGCAAATAAAGTCTTAAAGTTCATTGCAGAATAATGGGTTTCTTTTTCTTCAACCTAACATATTCGTGCATTGAGTAACTGTGAAATGTCTTCATATTTCCATTCCTCATTATGTACTGATGACAGGGTCATTGGTTCGACAATTCTTGCGATGTTTTTTTTTGTTTTTTTTCCGGAGTCACAAGGATGTGTAATCGATTTCGGTAACTCCTGTTTTAAGTAAATGATTTCTCGGGACCATGTAGAAGGTTTAATCATTGTACGTTACCGATAATTTACCGAACTATTTTTTACTATTTTTAAGTTACGTTGACTAGTTGGTACTGTATTATATGTATTGCTTCACCTAATCTTACACTTATACAACATGGCGATTGTATATAATTTGAAGGGACGGCAATCTGGTGTCTCACACTTGCAGAGAGTGTGATAAACAATGTCTCTTTCGAGCAGGGACTTTTGTCTTTTCATACGCAAGAAAGTTCGTTCATCTGTGCGCCTTTGTGCTGTTCTGCGTAGATGAACTTTAAATTTATGTACATCAAAATGTCAAGTTTCGCGACGTCCATCCGTATCTGCTTATGTACAAAGTCTATTCCGTTACTTTCTATCACTATCATTCTCGGGGACGTTTCATAAAGAAACTTGCGAATGCTGCCGAAGCATTTTGTCAGTTTTGTGACAAATTGGTAAGCTGTTATACAAAGCATATAATGGCACATAATTCATCAAAAAACAGTATTTAATCACAAAAATATATAACATTGGGTCATATGAAATGTCTCCGCAGCTCTTTGGTATATTTTTGAACAAAAATGTTTTTTATTGAAAATCAATTTCAATCAAGTACATATTGACCATTATTATCTATGACCTTGTGCCATTTTTCGGGTAGCTTCATAATTCCATCGACGTAGAACGTCTGCCCTTTATCGTCGAAAAACTTTGCCAAGTCATTTTCAGTGATGCCCAATTGTCTACCATGAAGAGAGTTTGCAGAGACCGAAAAAAATGGCAGTCAGTCGATGGATGCATCAAAACTTCCCAACCAAGTTTAGTAAATTTATTTTGAGTCATGAAAGATGTGTGTGGCCGCGCATTGTCATGATGGAACACAATTCCATTTCTGTTGGCCAATTTTGATCGCTCTTTCTGGGTTGCTTCATTCAAACGGGCGAGTTGTGGGCAGCACAGAACCGAAGTGATGGTTTCGTCATGTTGCAGCAGCTGATAATAGACAATTCATCGTCTGCAATGATTCGCCCCAAGCACCAGCAAAATGTACACAAATAGTGCATTATGGATACTCCGAATTCACTCATATTTGTAAACATAATTTTAGTTTTTTTTACAAAACGTAGTCAAAGGTCTATCGGCTTCAGGTAAGGACTAGACAAGGACTCTAGTTCGTTACCGAACCAGTACCCTTAACCCGTAATTCCTTATTTTGCGTAACGTAAGGACGAACAAAGGAAACATACAAAGGCGAAATTAAAAAAGGTGATTATTTTTATTCATTATATGACACGTTCTGTGCCGCGTGGGACTAATCTAAATCTAAACTTTTCGTTCAGGTCTCTGGGTATTGTCATTGTAAAATGAAGAATTTTTAAAAAATTTATTATATGAACAATTATTAAAATACTATTGTTGATGCGTTTATTTGACCGTGAGGCGTATACGCCCCACGCGGCGAGGTAGTCATTCTTGTTCTGCATTTTGTTTTAACTTTACGTATGGCGTTTCAATGATTCACTTATTCGCATGCTGATGATGCAACAATTACCGTTTCACTGAAACTGGGATATATTTAGTTCAGTGTGTTTCTAGAGTATAATCACGCAAAGGAAATACGGTATGTGTATAATATTTCAGTATATTCAAATATGTGTATATTTACTATGACTGGTATGTTTATATTTTGCTTTTAAAAATGTCTTGCAATTTTTCCCTCCTTCTTTTCCTCACATTTTTTAAAAATTTTATAATATTTACTTCTTACATTCAGGCATGGTATTACACAGCGACGGTTTTTCAAGTGACGATTCTGACGTGCCACTCGCAGAAATTCTAACGAAACGTCGTAGGATTACACGAATAAGCCGTTCTGAAGATTTTTCAGACGGTTCAGAGGAAATCACACCTCTTCATCGTCTTCCTGTGCCGCAATAAGATTCCATTCAGGAGTGAAGACGAAGTGGATGAATCTTCTGTAAACAATATAATTACTTAGCATATAGAAACCAATTGACAAGAGCGAGGTAAAAAGATTTTTTGTGCTTATCACCTGAATGGGAATTGTGAATCTTCCAGGAATAAGTTTGTATTGGTCTAAAGATTCGACATATTCGCAAAATCTTTTTTCTTCCATAATGCCAAGGAATCGTTTTGAACGTTAATTTCATTTCATTTCATTTCATTGTTATTTATTTCATTTCAACGATAATGTAAAAGTAAACGTAAACAACTGCTTGTATAAAATGAGTAATTGATATGTTGAACAAAAATGTTGAAAAGTATTTTAAACCAGGCGAAATTTGTGTGTGGACAAATTTCTGATTCCCTTTCGAGGTTGCATTATCTTCAAACAGTATATAAAACGAAAACAACATAAATACGGTATCAAAATGTTCAAATTATGTTTAACACTAGGATACACAATCACCTTTACAATTTATTGTAAGAAAAATACGGATATGGAGAAAACGACGGCTATCAATATAATTCTGTCGTTATGTCAAAATATATTTTCACAGTATGTACTGACAACTAATACGCAAGTGCCGAATTAGCCAGAATATTAGTCGCTAAAAATGCTCATCTCGTTAGAACAATGCGATCAACTTGTAGCAGAATTCCCCAAGATCTACTTGAAATGAAATTACAGCGACAAGAATATTGATAAGGAAACCAATGAAGGATTGACAATATTGAAATGGAAAGATAAGCCCGATCTCCTTATATTGTAAACGGAGCATTTTGATGAAACTCTGATTATACAGGAAAGAAGTAATATTGTTATAACACCAATGATTATTATGGATAATAATAAAAGAAAGCCTTATGCGGATGTCTCCGATTAAACGGCTTCATGTTGTAGTCCTCTACGAAAATCAATAAAATGGTACAAGGAAATTGTATTTAAACTTTACCTAAATACGGTTATAGTAAATGCATCGGTTATATATAACAGTCATACAAATAAAAAAAAACAAGCCTTTAATTTTCAGAAAAATTATCCATGAATCTGATGTGTAGTAATAATAATAGTAATTCTCTACCCATTGTCCAAAGAAGAAGGTGTCAGAAAATTAAAAACAAGGTGAGCAACTTTAAGAAGGCGCTGTAAAGTTTGTTACGAAAAAACTTTAAAAATGTAGATTCCCAAGCGTCAAGAAACTGTACTGTAAAAGTTGCAACATTATGTGATAGTTGTGTGGATAAACCACACTTATGTTTGCCATGTTTTAACAAAGTTCATCGTAACATCCCTTTGCAAATACATACAAACTTGAATTTAACTAAAATATTATTTTTTAAACTGATATAGGCATGATTAAAAACTTATATGTGAGGATACAATTCGCTTGGCACAGTAATGTTCAGTCAGGTTTATTCAAGTGAATAAACCACATTTATATTTCCGATGTTTTACCAAGGTTCACTGTCCCATTCCCTTGTGATTGTATACAAACTCGTCATATAAATATAATATTAACTAGATTTTAAATACGATATGTAGGAAATATGTCACTTTTTCATCGTGTGTTACATCTCGTCATATTGTTCATTTCATAGGCCCGCCGGACCTTAACGAAAATCAGAGCAGGGAGGCATCAGCTATTATTCTTCAAGGGGAGCAGTGATGGGAAAAACCGTTGCGAGCGACCAAGCAGAGTACTCCCTCCATGCCGTCTTTCGAGAAGGAAAGGAGGAGAAGAGTACAAGCAGTCGAACATAGCGGCGCGCGCATGGTGTTTGTCGAGTGTTGCCGAATACCGACGACATACACCGAGCCGTAGTACTCTCTCTCACACATTCACCCTCTTTCTCTAAATTTGTCTCGTCGACAGCGAAAAGCGAGAATTATGCTTTTCGGTATAGGCGAATGTATATCTATATAGATATTCTACATATATAGATATACAGTAGAACGATCGGCGTCGGGCCAAAACATTACACATTTGTAAAAAATACAATTGCGTTAAAAATGATAATTTAAATAAGTGATGTAATATATAATTTATATATTTTTATATATAAATATAAATTATTGTCAAATTTAATACACATATAATTTATATATAATAATATACATATTATTTGAAAAGAGCCCACTCTTGGCCAGTAATGTGCACGCGAAAGGACTCTTTGTTTTTAATGTATGTCACCAAATTATTAATGGTGTACTTACATAGCACTATCATCATTACTATTTTTATTATTTATGTAAATAATTTCATAAATAATGTGTACACATTACCGCTTGATGGAAACCGCGAGAAGGTGATGGTTTCTTCCATCGGGATGAAAATGTAAATAACTGTATACAATTTGAATATTTAAACATTTTAAAGACTGCAAAGTATATCAAATAAAATGCAAATATGAGGTATAGTAAAAGAAATGAGAATTTTGACATTTACAATTTGAACATTTAAGAAGTTTATTTCTATAATATAATTATAGACAAACATATGATAATCTCATTCAATAGTAATAAATGTAGTAATAAGATTACTGTAAATTATTTGTAATTATCCAGTAATCATTCTGAGAATAAATTTCGTGAATACACAAAATTTGTTATTCATTTCTTTTTACCTTACATTTTAATATAACACTTGATTTTGTAACAGATTGTGAATAGGTTACACAACATCAAATGTGTGATTTATGTGTTAATATTCATTCTTTATTACTGTAAATTGGTTAGCTAGAAATGAACATCAGGTATTAACTTGCAATTTTCATATCTACAAATAAACTTATTTTAATAATACTATTTATATGTTCTAGACAATATTAATATTGTAACATTCTCAAATACACATTTGATGACAAACTATAAGACAACATACAATTAATTCTTTAACTATAGAATATTTGGCATTAAAATATATGTCATAGAGTTCAGCGGAGGCAACAGCCACTACCTCGTAATTTATTATATATTTTATGCAAATAAACTTTATGTAAATAAATAAAAGGTATTTTGTACATTAATTTGTTAACACTAACGCCGGGTACTTTTTGAACGTTTCTAGTCCTGAACACAGACGAAAATAATGAAAGTCTAAAGTTGGTTACAACAAACTTCTACTGTTAGAACGAAGATAGAAATTATATAGTTTGTTTCGAAACATCGACCTTGTAAACCCGTGTTGTTTAAAGTAATCAAATTTTCATTATTTTCATACTTGCTGTTATGGTAGATGTATGCAAGAATAGACTACTTGGTATTATTTTACTCAGTTTTTTTAGCATTATATTACATATTTTTCGGGATTCCACTGATGAAAAATAAAATTTAGTAGTTCTGTCTAGTGT
>JABFPT010003228.1:0-15284 GCA_022817245.1 Nixonia krombeini
AAATCGATGTAATATGCGACTTGGTTAAAATGTCACATTGCTCGAAAGAGACTAATGAAACGGTAAAAGCTGCATTATCGATAAAACGAGAGAAAATATTTAAATTTGTCAAATTGATAGTATATCTTATATTATTTCCTTTAATAATTTTTTTTCATGTTTTTAAATATTTGTCTGGAGCCAACAAATGTGTGTCGGCGCGGGCAAGAACTTGTCTGTGACACAGCTAAGCAATTTCTTATATCACAGTCAAATATTGATAATTTTTTTGCAAACGTTTGGTTTTCATAGGACGGGAAAAACCGTATACACGTGCGTTGTCGCAATTACGGAAGAAAATATTTTTCCTGCGCAATTACGAAAACGTGTCTAACTGCATTTTTGAATTTGCGTGTTAAAAGTAAAGTGCAAATGCTCGTATTTTGCTAATCAATGTTTTGTTAAGGTTAATCCATTGTTTTCCTTACGGTGTTTCTATTTCTGAAACGAAAACCGATGTTTGCATTAGGGCTTTAATAAAGTTCAATTTGAAGGTCTTGTGAATCGTTATCGTTATAAACGCTGCAACTTGAAAACAATTACCTTCAAGGCTCATTCGGTTCTTAACAAATGGCGGTGGCATGTAGAGAAGTCAGTGCCGTACGTTCCACACTATAAACATGAAAATTGATACACGGCATTGTAACAAGACAAAAATAGTTCACTCTTGTGTGAATCAGGCTTGATTAAATCGTGCGTATCAAAATTAATTATGCGTGCTGCGAGGAACGAACGCATTCTTTGTTATCATCGTAGCACAAATAGGTCAAATTTCTAAAATTGACATTTAATGAGGTGCTTTGGGAAGTTCGTGATATATTAAAAATATTGTACATGTATAACACAATTGAAGAAATGAAGGTCAAATAAGAATATTTCTTCAAATATTTTATTGTGCTTCTATCCCTTGTCGTAGTTTCGAAGAAGAAATTTATGACTTTCAGGTTATTATTCGGGAAAAAGGAATTATGAAAATCCGAAGTTTACGAAATGTACCTAAGCCAAGGGAGGTGACACGACGAGTACAGTTTTCTCAATCTAATACTTAAAGGTATTGCCTCCCGGGTACAGCTCTTTGAAGAGGCAGATAATAGAAAGAACGGAGAAGTGAAGGACAGAAGAATAATACACACTAAAAAAGTATATTTTATCGTTGAAAGATGTTTGATTCTTCAGCTTATCATTGTATTTTACTTTTTACAATACTTAAAAATTGCTTTAAACATTGCGATATAATTTAAAAAATTTATGTGTTTTATATATTATGCGTTATCTCTACTAAGTACCAGGAAAATAAGACGCTGATAAACTTGAGGAAATATTGTAAGAAATTCGAACAGTATTTGCTGTACGTGTATATGTGTACAAAAAAAATGTTTATATTTTAGTACACGATTTGTTAATTGTTCCTTTATTCAAGTCCACGATGAGGAAAAGGAAAAGTAGACAACGGTAAACAATAAAAAAATCTTGGATAGTGTCGAATAATAGTCAGCAGAATTTAACATCTTAAAACCCTGGCGAGAGCCGACAGAAAGAGGAAACGTAATGACAATATTTGTACTAATAACATCGCCGGACTCCTCTCGAAGACTTAAAGGAAATACTTAAAATCCTCGTTTGGCACTTAGTTCTGTCATTCGGGTGACACACACTCTTGAAAAACCGTTCAAAATTGCTCATTACGGATACACACACGTGACATTTTGACCAATTTCTCCAAGCTGTTGACATGTTTTCGTAATATGTATCCCGGTGATGATGCATTTATTGTTTTATCTAGTTTTTTTTTTCATAATGCTATGCTTTCACTTCCTTCAACTTTATCATAAATTATACGTTTGAACAGTTTGTAAGCTTGTGTCCAAAACATAACCGTTATTTATAATCCACATACGAAATGGTTTCATTTTTTATGACCATGAACAAGAAAAATAAGACAAGTTAGAGACGAAAATGAGAATGATAAAAATTAGTCCAAACAAACCTTGTGCTACAGATTTTCTAAAGTATTGTTTGAAATCATTAAGTATTGCATTTCATTATTCACAGTATTAAATAAAAACAGTTATACATTGTTCGCACTTTTCTTAATGCATATTCTTTTTGTTAGTTTTGTTATTGCTGTGAGGAATATCGGAATGAGCATAGTAAAATCATAGTAAAATCATAACGCTTCCGCGTTCTAATAATTCGCTGGTCAGTCCGTTCGAAATAGCTAATGGCAAATGCGAACCATCTTGATATCAAAATGACGACCGGCAGTCCGAACTGCCCGCACATGTATAATGTACTGGTCGGTCTAGGATATTTTTGGAATTCGATCTGAGATCGTGAGTTCGGTCGTCCTCCCGCTTGTTGTGGTTACTGTAATGCGAAACTCAGACGGATATGACACGAAACTGGGCATAATAATGATTTCACGGAAAGCCTCAATGCGGAGGTAGAACCTTGCGAACCTTTCATCGTAAAACAAATTACAAATATTCCTGCGTCGACGGTCCGTAAGTCGCAATACGCACTTGCGAACTATTCTTCTGACATCTTCTATACACGCCAATGGGAAATGCAGAGAGAATTATTGCAAACGGGTACGTGCTCACTACAAAAGCTTCGGTTGATTAATGAACCTTATTGTTAATCCTTTCTACCAGCCATTGCCTGTTTCTCTGTGAAAAACGTGATTACAGTAACAAGGCGAGCGAAGTTACCGCGACAGTTTGACGTACCTTTATTGTAATTATTAAGAAAATATTGTTATGCCAACGATAAATTTGGTAGGCACGGCAGAAATGCGTTTTAGAACTTAGTATACTAGTGCCGTGCTCGCGTGGCAAAGTTCTCAGATCTACCGATGTACGGCATAGAAGACATGATTTCATTAACTTTCAAAGCAGAACAATCGTTTAACGTACTGAGAATTGAACCGTTTCCTTTGAATCTCATGAATCAGGAGATCGTTCGTGTGACGCACATTTATATACTTTTTTTTTATTTTTATACGAAATAACACTGTTTTAAGATATCGTTTAAGTTAAATTATTTAAATTAAATTGTTTAAATTACATAATTTAATTTTTAATAATTATACCCTTTTGTTTAGAGACACATTTTACTATTCTTATAACTTATAAATTACAATTATTATAATATAAATAGAAATTGCAAAGTTTAAGCGGACGCCGTGTATGGAAAATTAATTGTACAAAAATTGTGCATCCAACCATAAATTTTGCTGTCTTGGTTTCATTTACAAAAAGATAATTACAGTGAATACTCGAACGGCTGGCTCTTGAAATATGTATTAAACAAACGTTTGTAACCGTTACGTTACCTATTGTGTAGATTGTGCACTCTGATCACTCAGAGCCAGTATTACATCATTGAATATGTACATATGCTCTTGAACATTTTGACATTGGTTATGAGTGACCTTTGTTTTGAAAATAAAATCTATCCACTAATTGGTTATCATGGTTACATATCTATGTATTTAATTATTTCTACATTTCATTATTTAATTTTAATATCCAGTAAATAAAACTGGCATATATTTGTTCTTACCCGTTACCGATAATACTCATTATTCTTGTTAAACAGTGTTTCCTACGATTAAAATTGAACGGGGTGAGCAAAAATACTAATTCAACAAATTGCATAATATAAAATGCAAAATGTCTTTTATCATTCACTAGTCATTAATCCTTCCCAGTTTTCGTACTCGAAAAATCGGTACATCAATGTACCCCTTTCTTTCCTTGTACAAAGCATGATTTGCATTATCCAAAACTTGTTCTCGTAAAGAGGTGCATATCACAAGTGATTGTTAATCCTGATACCGGCCCCATTTATTTGTACGACATGCGCTAGGCTATTGGTAAGCGTGCAAATGCACGCACGTGTGCACGAGTCTCGGGTATGCGAGAAGTACCCTTAATCGGCCATTTTATGCTCGATGATACACTGGCAAAAAGAATGAGCCGCGCCAGTCACGCAGTCTGGATATTCTCAAGTTAGCGTCTCGAAATTTTTCGCGAGACACTCTTTCGTGTCTCATTGTAGCTCAGAAGGCCGAAATTCGCACTTAGGCTTTAATGCTTTTTTGCTCTTCTGAAAGTTACGCGGTTTATCTTACCACGTCGTGTAAAGATATAACTCATAATACGGTACGATCATTAACGAAAAATAATATTGTTATTTCAGTACTAGATCCACTTTGTCCGATGAAATATTGCCTTGTAAAAACAAATGAATAATATAGGGTAACAAACAACCAACATTGCGATGCCATTAAACTTCATTTTTTATTATGTTCATAAATAAGACAACACGTTTTTTAATTTAATAAAATAGAAGGTTAAATTTATGTAGTCAGCAGTACAGAAGATAAAGTATTTTATCTTTAATATATCGCGTAATTATTTTAAGTAAAATCTACATTTTATACATTTAGAAAGAATACTGTTTGAATTTGTGTCACGTAATTATTTCAACTACGAAACAGTAGCTCGGAAAGAAATTGATCATTCGATTTCTTCATGGTCCAGGACGTAATCTCGAGTCATGAGCGTAATGCGATTTATCGGTTTTTAATTATTCATCGTCTTAAAATGGTGAACGGTGGTCGTTCGACGCACACAGTCAACGCGATCGCGACGGTGTACAGAAGGACCATTCATCGCGATATGTGGATACTTCAATTGGCTTCGCGGCAGTTCCATTGCAAGTGTCACCTGCAAATGACAGCTGTGAAAGTTCTCGTCCCGTGATGTTGGTACCTTTATTCAAGCGTCGCATGACCTTCGATTCATAACGAAATCATTTGCAGGATAATTTTTTGGCATTATGAAACTGGATTTTGAAGCAACACCGTCTTGTTCGAGAGACCGGAAAGCCTTCAGAATTTTGTTCGGAAAAAAGTAAAGTGTTTTTAAGATTTTTTCTAAAGAAAATCGAATCGATTAATTCGTCGAATGAAAATTGCATGCTAACACGATGTAAAATAACATTAAAAATTATTACACCATGAAATCTGTTTAACCCAATAAAGGGTAATACCAGGAAGAATAATTAAAAGTATAAATCTTGTGTCGGATATCATTAAGTATGTTTACAAAGCCGATTTTTTAATAACTGAAAAAATCATGATTATTAATCGGATTTTATCCGATAAATCCGTCAAATGGCATTATCTGCAAAGACCTAAAAGCAGCCGAGGACATTTCCGTTAATTTTTTAATGAGAATCTTCTCGCTCATCCCAACGCTCGAGATCGGCGAATGGGATTGAAGAAAAATTGTGCGTGTGTGCGCGCGCGACACCTGTTAGCACGATGAATTTCGTGCCGACAGTAACGTTTTCATTAACCTCCCGGTTACCATTCATGCGTGACGTTGACGAGGATCCGGTACTTCTTTCCAAGAGCGTCGCTGCTCACTCGAAAACACGTGGGAGGTCGACACAAGCTTGCCGCGGGCGGGTCTTCACTTCTCCCCTTTCGTTGTTCGTGTCAGAAAGAAAGAGGCGGACAAGAAAAAAAGGAATATACCTTCTCCGAAAAAGTGGCAAGCGAGGGATGTGCGAAAAGGGTAAGATCTCTCGTGCGAAATAACGTTTAGCGAAACGATCTCTCTCGGCCACGGGAAACGTGTGTGTAAGGTCAATACCGATGTTATACTTACTTTTCGGATATTGCAATTCGATCGATTCTTTCACACGTGTAATTAAATTCTGCGTGTATGGAAAACCTTCAACTTGAGCCGGACCTGATGAAAAGGAAAAGTTAACGCCATTTATCAATTCCACGGTCATTTATTAATTCCTTACACCTTTTAATGTTCGGGTACACGTATTCGCATGAAATACTCCGCTACAATGTCAACGACAATGAAAAAGGAAGATTCACAATTATTTATCGCATGACGTGCTACAAGGTACTAAAAAGGATTTAAAAAGTCTTTCGTACACAACATATAACATTTCTGTTAATGCTTTCTATACCGCACGTTTTATGTTACATATCTTACTTTTATCTTCTAACTAAAGAAATCTTGTGTAATCTAATTTGTCTAAAAGTTAGGTTAGGTATTTTTCTAAAAGTTAGCGGTATGCTGAAGAGAGAATTAAAATGGCAGTTGCTTGGTATCTGTATGCACAATACTTTATTTCAATATTGCGTGAAATCGAAAATATATTATCTGCGGTTAAAACGCACACATTCAGCAGTGCATGCAACGAGCGAATTTACAATTCTGTGTCGCGTGAAACTACCATAGGCCGCGGATTACTGGATTACCAGTAACACGTCGATGTCGAACGTTGAATTTCTGTTAGGCGAAATAGAAAATGCTGGTAGTTGCGATATAATCCAGCTGCTATAAAATACGGATTTTCGTATCGGCCAGTATCCTGAAGTTCGCGGTGCGAACAATTTCGGAATCACGCGAACGCCCGACGCGTATTGTCGATCAGTTGTACACTTTGTGTGGAATTTTGCGAGATAACCGATCGTATTTAGAATCAAACATGGCTCCGAAGACTTTTCATATGATAATGTCGCGGTCAAAAACTCGCGTTTGAATGAATTTGCCGGCATTTTCTAAATCTAGTATTCGTTTAAAAAGGCAACACGTGACTCGGTAACATCCGCTTTCCAGGACAAAAGCTTGTCATACGAAATCCCGATATATAGCAGTGTCGCAGCACTGATTTACGAATAATACGTGACATGCGTGTAAATCCCCTGTCATGCACTTTTTGCAATGTTAACGAGCCAATCCCGGATTGTTATTCGAGTGGGGGATTCTTAAATCATTACTTTAATGGTTCAGCAGTTACTGCCTTTGGTCCAGTGTTCCTGGAACGCAAAGGGAAAGGAACTGTCGGATTTACATCATATTTGGGGACGTTAGCGACCGCTTCGTCCTTGTGCAAACCTCTGGATAAAGATGTAAATGCGACACGTTTACGCTGTAAGTACATTTCCTTCCGCGACAATGTACTTTGCGATCTTGCAGATTCAGTGTCCTCGATGAACGTCCAATATAAAGCTTCTGAACAGTGACGGTATTTTTTGTATGAAAAATTGTTGAGGAAGTCGCATTCGGAATGTAGATGCTGACATTCCAGTGTATATTTCTTTGTGTGGGAAAAATACTTTTTCATGCCGAATGTCGAGAACATTCAACTTGCTTTTAAGACACATTAATTGCTCGGCTGACGTAAATTCTGAATTTCAAAAACATTCGAACGAAGAGTCAGCTTCATTGTCCCCTTCTCCTTCACATTTTACCATTTCCGTCGTTACAGAATTATGTCCCCGGACGAAATCCATTCGACGGAGTACGAAGGGAGTAAAACTTTCATCCGAAACTCAGCAACAGTCATTATGCTAAACGCCTTCAATTAAACTCACGGTTCTCTCGGACGAGCTACTTTTTCCAAGTTTTAAATCTTTCCCGTCTCATCCGCCGGGCCAGCATCGAATTCGCGACTGAAATTAATGCCTTTATCGTTCTTTCGTCATTCCACTGTCGACGCTCGCGATTCGACGACGAAACTCGCATTCGGGTTGAGAACCCTTAAAAATGTAATCGACACACCAGGAATGCCGGGAATGAACGCCTATTTCTCACGCTTGTAACTATTACCACGTCAAGACTGAGTTATCGTTGGAAGTTGGCCGCTTTAAGAGGGCCCTTGCGAACTTCAGTGCATGAAACTTCTCGCCGGCCCTGGCCATTTTCCTTGTTTCTGGAACCGGCCACGATCCATACTGGTCTGAAAATATCTTGCGAAATTTGGTTCACATGCACCTGGAAAATGTAACCGAGAAAAGTGGCAAGTACAGAATTGCGACCTTCGTATCGTCCGGTTATAAAGATTGAAAATGTAGCTGTAGTTAATGATTTAAATTTCCGGCGTGCGATCCAGATTATGTAGTTATAATTATAGAATCCAGTGATTTGCGATGCTATAAAATGCGATAACAATAATTATAGTGATGTTGTAACAGATTTCACGCGTGTCGCATAATTTCGTGAAATGAATAATTTTAAATTGTACGTGTTTTCGAAAACATAAAATTGAAGACGATTTTAAACTAATTTCATTAACGAAAAACATCTGAAAATAAAACTTGTCCAAAAAAAAATTTAGTGTATGTCATAAAATGCTTCAAACATTTTTAAAAGCCTATTAACGTCTAATTAAAATGTCTCGTTGGTCGTAAATCGTAGAAAATAGTGCGCGCTGAAGATAGTTTGACAAAATGGCATTTTCGTAGCCGTTACGCGGATTTTTCTTTAACGCGGCACCTACTTTCGAGTGTAGCTTAACCTAAAAACTGCCGTGCGTCTTTACAAAGAAACGAACACTTTATGATCCCTTATACTTATTTCAAGCACGTTTCCCTGAGTCAAAAAAATGTAGACTCATTTCCTCGCTTGCGAAATGGCGCCTTCGAAGATGCAGGACAACCACATAATGGACTGCGGAGACCACCCCGGCGCTGCCAACTGCTGGACACGTTGTCCATATGTGGAGCGAATTTTTTTTACATTTTCAAGAAAACTGTGTTTACAAGATAATCGAGTTTCCTTTGGAAGGTAATAAAATTCGATGAAGAGAGATTTTTTTCTTAAGGAAATGAGTTTCTACTACATTTACAATTCTCCTTTCTGCACATATACGCTTGCTGGCAAATTATACCAAACACGACAGAATGTGTATAAGGTGATAATTGTTATATTGGTTCAAGTGGATTATCGTTAATTTGAAGTGTGTAACATTTACTTATTTATAAAAAGAAAAACGGACAAATTGTGTATTTAATGGAAAATGAAAGGCACGTGATTGGTAGACATCACGTCGAGTTAGACTGTATGTGAACTCCGTCAGGACTGTAATTGAAGATGCACGTCATAATTTTTCGATAAAACGACATTTACGATGCCTCCCTCTAAGAAAGAAATAATTTACTCAAATGCTTTCTTCTTCTTTCTCTCCGAGCTTGAATTATACCCGCCCTTATCTCAAGAGTCGAAATAAGTTAGCCGATTCTATGTAAATTTATTATAGCCTTCGTGGGATACCGAAGATAGGTAATGATTTCCCGCTTCGGATTTCTTTCCTTTTTCCAGAATTAGGGAAAAATATGTTTTTTTTCAATTATAACTTTGGACGTATTTTCCCAAGTAAAGTATTTTTATCTTTTTTCATTTCTCGTTATTCTTGTACATATTTTAATTCTAAAAAAATATGCTATATAAATAAATTATATTTAATTCTCACTACAATTCTCACTACAATATTTCTAATTTTTACTTTCATAACAAACATAGTAACTTGCAAAATTCTTTCTTAATGTGCCATACAATGTTATCGATCACTATCATAATGTGCTAAGAAATAATTATATATAATATTTTTTTCACTTTTATCTTACTATAGCTATACCACTGTAAAATTTTATTATTTGATCACGTCTCTACAAATTTACTGAATTTTCTCGCAATACGTTATCTTTTCACATGCTCTCTTTATCAACATATAAATTCTTATGTATACGAGATAATTAGATTACATCGCGAATAACAAAAAAATCTAAGGTACAGTAGTTCTAGATAATTTCAAGAAATAAATAAACGGGTATAGTGTTCTGAATTAATGTAAAAATACCTAATATAACACTTGTTCAATATTTCATTAAATAAATGCAGGTTTTATTATTTTCATAAAATGATATTTTCAACACAAAATTATTGCTATTCTGAAATATTTGATCTAAGAATATCATAGTAGAGAGGGAAATTGATGAACATATATGTAACAAAAAAACATATGCATCTGTATGCATGTATATATGTTCTACCGTGTAGGTATACCGGTTAAATCGCAGGTGAAATGCAAAAGTACGCCTACGCGCTTTACACGAGCCCAACCCAGCAATTCTAATTGTTGATTTCTCAGGAGAGATTCAAGGTAGACGAGGAAGGGCAGCGACTCGAACCCGAAATTGATCGATCGAGCCTGAATTTAGGGATTGTTTTGTATCGCCACCTGACAATTATCCAATTAAATTGATATTTATGGCTATTTTTCATCTGCACCTGAATATCTATTACTTTTTTTTTTACAACCGAGTTTATAGAATTGTTTTGTGATACTTCCACTATATAAATGAATTATGCTAAAAACATTACTGTCCTTAGCATACTGAAATTATACATGTAAAGTATTAATATTCATGTATTCAATTTTAAGTGCCTTTTAGTCGACACTTTCATCATCATACATTTTCTTGTACATTCACTGTTTTCGATCGTTAAAAATACAAAAAAATCCAGCCTTTCCTTGATATTCACCAGGAAATTACCACGAAGAGGAGATAACTTTAAAATGGATACGTGGCCTATCCGCATTCGATTCGTGGCTGCATCAGGTTATATTTATGTGGTAAATATGCGGTAGTAACAGTGGGTGAGATAAAAGTTTAATCTCCCGTTGTTAGAAAATACGAAGACATTATTATACCATTAGTTTGCTGCATAAAGTCGAACAAGATTCTCAATATAGTCTCTTACAAATTGAATAAAATAATGAGCAAAATTAATATATTATTCCGTACTATCATTGTTCCTCAAAAATAATACTTTTTTTTGTCTCATTGCAAATAAATTACACTTACGTACATCGAAAAGCAAATTTTACTGCTATTGGAAACGTACGAAATAAAAAGTACAGTAAATATCTTTATTTAAATGTAAGAGATCCGGAATTAAAACATATAAAATCTGTTTTGTGACTACAGTAGACTTTTATGAAATTTAATATCGATTTCATTTATGTATCAAATGCAGGAACGTAATAAAATAATATGAAAGATGCGAAAAAATCTAGAATACTTTAAATACAATATTTCAAACCGGAATCCGAAACTGAATTAATGAAATTATATTGATTGAAAACACTACTTAAAAATAATGTTTTCATTGCACACAGATAAAATATTTCAAAACATTTTATTACCAAAACGAGCAGGTATTTTTTAATTACTCCTTTACTGAAGCTTTTTTTAATTCCGCCAACGAATTCCATTAGGAATTTTTATTAACTTGATTGCTTACCCGTGTTTACCGACAGGTCAGCAACTCGAAGCTATGACTGCTGGAAAACGCGAATGGATCATGCATCGATGGGCACATCGTATATCACATTCGCGAAATTTATATTTAACCTTAACTCGATGCTCATAAATACTCCATTATAAAAGCGGCATATCACTTATGAAAATTGCTGCGTCATTAATAAGTATCTAACAGGGTTAAACGGCAGAAAGTTGCCACCGCGCAACCTTAAACCTGGCAAGTTACCAAGTCACGAATGACACCTAAAATTCCAGTACATTTTATACACGTTTCAACCGACGAAGGCGAAAGTGCCTACACGCAGTGAGCAGCTTACAGATACGTATGAACGGTAATGCGTGACGTCGAACAAATAAACTTTAAATTGAGCGTGCGTTTGTCAGCGTCCACACGCGCAGCGAACATTTAACGCCCCAGCGTCCAGCGAACTCCATCATTGAAAAATTATGGCACAAGGATCAAGTTCGAGTTTTGGCCAACGCGCCAAATCACCTCTGACACAACTGGGTTAGTGTGCTGAGTCAAGTGCAATACACTACGGTTCGGCTTCTGGTGGAACAGATGGAAACAGGAAGCAAAAATTGTTATTTGCTTGCATCAATCACAGTACTGTTTTACTCACGATACAACAGTTAAAAGTACACCTATCCATTGGTTAGAGCAGTGAAATGTTAATATTTTATTGAAAACAATTTTCTCCGTTTATTTATTTTATTCGTGAAAATAATTTTTTCCATTGACAACTGTGTTTAACTGTTGATGAAACGAGTTTGACTATACCATTTTACAATTTTCGCACGACGACGCCGTCTATCGATCCGTCGATTATTTCCTCCAAGAATTCTCCCATTCACCTGATTGTATTCGGCGAAATATCTCAGATCTTCGCACACGAAACCGAGCTATTGAACGAAATCCAATTTAGCAGTCGCAACGGTAAGAAAGATCATTAGGGTTCAAAATTAAAATCAGTGGTCCGTTGGCCATTGCAGCACTGTATAATATTCTTTCGCCCCTCGAGCTACATCTTGACCGGCTAACCTACGAAATTATTGACACCCTCTTTTTCCGCTTCCTTCTGCCGAAACGAGGTTATTTGGCATGTATTTTCGAGGTACGAAATTCTATCAAATGTTCAATTTATAAGAAAAACCGAGACATTTTTCGGCGCGAAAAATGTGTACCTTACCTTTATCATTATTATTTGTAATTTCTAAGTAATAATTTGATTTTCTTCATTGATTAATAATTTTTATACATAGAGAATAAATGTTCATGTTACATTTATTTTTCTGATTGTAAGTTATGATTATTGTGCAAGTATTTGTACAATTTTCGTCGTGTAAAAAGATACTACCTGATCGGTGGCACGCGAATAAGAATCATGACACTGGCCGATTTTAATTTCCGTTTACACGAAAATAAATTGAACTGTAGAGAAGCGTTTCATTCAAGAGGCTTTAAAATGTTGCTTTTCTTTTTGTGAGTGAAAATCATCAAAAGGAATAGAAATAAACTGACTGCGATTGCAACTGTATTTGTTTACAGTCATTTATAAAATGATGGATTATTCTTTGCAGTGATAAAAAGTTCACAACGTGATAATCGGAAGATTCAAAATTGTGTAAAATAAGTAAATGTAAGAAATTTTGTAGAATTCAAGTACTTTATTAAAAACTTTTCACAGGCATAATAAAAGGAATAAATAAATATTGCATTTTCTCAAATTGCAAATGTCAATTAGCTATTATTTTGTTTAATGTATATTGCGCTTTTAATTGTTTAACTCACATATGCAAGTCGATCTTAAACAGAGTCGACGTTCTGTTTCTTCTCCCATCAAAATATGTTAATCAAGCGTTGCTGTTTTATCAGCTGAAATTTCAATTTAGAAGCAATGTGGTACTTGCCTAGCAAAGTAGAGAATCCTGTCTAAACCATGTGATGAAACGAAGAATCAACTATTCGCTAACTGTCCAAGTTGCAGTTAACGCTTCGTTAGCCGAGACGTAAATGCAAACTTATCGATAGTTTCGAAATAAAAAGAAGTGACGAGGGATAATTCTCTATAATGATTCTACGATGGTTCCCGGTTATCCTAAAGATAAATACGATTATTCATAACTAATTCAAACTACACGCCATTAATTTAAATTCTGTGCGTATATATTCTCACTTACGTACCGCGTTAGATAAATTTATTATATAATAAACGAAGTAATACAAATATTATTTAAATATATAAATCGTTTATGACATGTTACTTATTTTTATAAATGTGATACTAATCTAATTAATATAATCTAATTAAATGTTAAAAAGAGAATACTACAATTTATTAGATGGTTCATTCGAGTTTTTATACATGTTCTATCACATATTTCATTTCACTGGACGGACAGCATTATTTGAAAATTTCGTGTTTGAGAAACTTTTTGAATGAGTCAAAATGCATATAACGGCGCGGATAATTGGTCGATATTTGACCAGTGATAATTTGTACAACAAGTGACTCGCCGCCGGAGCTTACTCTTTATAATGTCATTCAACGAACCTCTGCAGAAGTTTCGACTCGAAAACTCAGGCAGGGTTACATTGGGAACAGGCTCACTTGGCAGAGTCGAGTTAACGACTGCCTTCATTTCAAAGACATATAATGAGGTTCGTTAAAATCGCAATGTAACCGTTTGGGAGAATCGTTTTCTCGGAATGTATCGATTCGGCGATAACATTGCCACGTAACAGCACACTCTGTTCCGACTTGCGCATTTTTGTTGCATTTTTAAGCCCAGTTTAAGAGAACGTAATTGTATGTGCATTTGATTAATATATCGATATCGCTTTTTTGGAATTAAAATACACGATCTTCGACAAAAAAAAGAAAAACTATTCTAATAGTCAATTTAATCAGTTTTAATTAAAAAATGTATACGCAATTGAAAGAAAATTTGTCCAACTCTATCGTTCTAGTATATTATGTCAAAACTGTCACCACCCTCTGAAATGTGTAAGTATTTAACTCCATTTATCGAAGTTCCGATTCAAAATTACAATTCAGCGTAGAGTGCAATATGTTCGTGGAACACCTGACGCTGTTAACGACCCTTAGCGCCACCGACATAGTCCGGTTTAGCGTTCGTTTTAGCTTTATTTTTAAACGTGCCGATCGACCTGTTTTATAAACTACTCGGGGGGTACAATAATGCTTGAAGTCCGAACTCGATTGTCGTCACGTTCGTGCAAGGAAGTAGTCGATTCTTTCTTGACTCGGATCGCGAGTCGCCGACAAAGAGAGCAACCCTCTCGCTGGATTTTGACCCAGCTGCTCCGGATCTTGGCACATTCTACGGTTTGCGATTTTTGGCTTGCTTCCTGCACGAATTAATCTTCGTTTATCTGTTTTAGGCACGAATTACTTAAAATCCGTGTTATTTGACAGTCTGATTTATGAATAGGCACACATATATTTACGTGAAAGTTCAAGGCTGTATTCGCGAAAATATGACAAAACTAGTTTCTCTCGATTACAAAAAGATGTGATGGGTCTTTTCTAAATAGAACAGCCGTAGAGAAAGAAAAATTTCCTAGGTAATTACTTGAAAATATTATGCGACGATTAGGTGTTCAGAATGATTGTAAAATAATTTACAGTAATGCAATAACATGCAGTGGAAGGGCATAAATATCGTGTCGTGATTTCGAATGACTACCGTATACTAATCATTATTGTGATACTTATTACGAAATGTCTATTGTACTCGACGATACAAGCTACTCCATTAATCGCAAAAATGACCCGGCAGGAGTTTAATGCCTCTCGTAGATGGCACGAGTCGAGATAATGCACTTATATTCCGGCTATGTAGGTGTACCGAACGCGACACACGTAATCTTGAACTTTGCCGCAACAGCATTATATTTGATGAGACACGAAGTCTTATAACCCGGTGCCACCTTTAGAACAGTAATATGCATAAATGGATTGTCCCACAAACTTGTAAGGGTTAAGTTTACTGTGACGACTGCCTAGAAATTGTAACTGTTGATTATACGTTCGGCCACGTTCCCCAATTGTTAATCGATGTGCGATACCAAGCA